>PVJL010003416.1:0-158569 GCA_004026885.1 Lyroderma lyra | reverse complement strand
ATAGTTTTCCTTTTCTTTCTGTTTTATTGTATTTTGCCATCTGATATCAGGAAATGTGCCAGATGATAAAATTTCAAGGCAACGACTCAGTGCTTGGCAGTCTCTTTACCTACGAACTTCCTTTTTTTAAAAGACACATTCTCTAATAGCAGTGAGTGAATGCTGATTTAAGTTCCATCTTCTTTCCCCTCCCCCATTCGTGTCTGATAAAGGTGATGCACCTGATGTTGAGTTGAATGAGCAATGAAATGTTTTTCTAATTCTAAATTCCAGGAAGCGTCACTTTATTCCTCACAAATAGGCTCTTGCAGATTTCAGCCTTTCCACTAGAATAAGTAAAGAAGATTGATACAATTTCATGTTAAGTTTTCTACTTTGCTGACCTAACTTGGATATTGAATGTTTTATTTTCATCCCTTTTTAATTTTTTTAAGTGGAAAGTAGGAAGTTAAGGCGTACTCAGGCTTGTTGGTATTTCTGTGGAGGCTGAGATACACTCTAATTGGATTCCTATATCAAATACGATGATAGTTTTGGTAGAGGGTTGCAAGGGGCAATAAAAGAAGGAGAAAGGTCATCAGAGGAGGAGAGCTGGGAACTTGTACTTTTCACAGTTCAGTCTACCATAGAAGGTCGGCATCTGCATGAGTTCATGAGATGAGACATGGATCCGAGGACTGGACTAAGTGAAGCATTCACTTCCCTCCTCACTGCCTGGCAGCCAGGGTGTCCTGTTACCTGTCTCACACCATCGGACATGTGATTTAGCCTTCGTTGATAACCATCACACACCGTCCTCTAATTGTTTCTCAACGAAAAGTCTCATGTCCCCTCCCCCCCCCAATATTGTAAAATACTTGAGGGGCTGGGTCATCTCACATACTTACTTGGTGTAGCCGTTCACAGCGCCTAGCGCCATCCTCTAAATGCATTAAGCAAGAAAGAAATCCTTGCGAATTGGAGAGAAGGTGATGGAAAATGTGGCCATGAACCTGTCTGTGGCACCCCTCCCTTTATGCATGTGTGAGGCCAAGGCTACGCCCCACCGTGCTCCCCAACAGACACGGATGTCCAGGCGGGGTGAGAAGATGAAGGGCAGCGTGGAGGCCCTTGAAATGAACATGTCAAACTCCAACAATGAAAGAGCTGAAGAATGGGGGGCAGCTGGAGAGAACCTGAAAGGTGGAAGAGACTTGGGGGGCTGCTCAGCTTCTGTGGAGGAATTTGGACTACGAACAAGTGCTGGAAACAATTTCTGTGTCAGAAAGGTGGGGAACAAAGGGGTGGCTGTCCTAGAACATGACCCCTTTGACTGAATAACCTGAATAACCTCCCTTGTCTCTCAGACAGGAGCTTGATGAGCAATACTTAATGGAGAACTGAGGGAGCTGGTACCCCAAAGAATGGAGACAAAATAGGATGCAGACTTGTGAAGCTTAGGGAGAGGGTAGCGGTGGAAAATGCCATCCGTTTCCTCCTTGCACAAAAGTCCCAGAGTTTTGAAAGGAATTATTAATCTGGTGTTTCTACTGTAACCCCAATAGAAGCCTAAATCCTGAAAAGTCTCTGGAGAAAGCATATTTTGTTGACAGGTTATTGTATAGGGTATAACCTCCCACAAATCCACCGGAATGGTGAACATGAACGATGTTGTATCAAAGTCATGGCTGTATTTGCTACATGGCCTTTGACTTCTTGCTTTTTTTTTTTTTTTTTTTTTTTTTTTTTTTTTTTTTTTTTTTTTTTTTTTTTTTTAAAGCAGTGAGTCTCTTGAGAAATCTTATTAAAAACCATAAACTGAACAGCAGAATTTTCTTTTTTTTTTTTTGAGAACCAGAAACAGATTTTAAATGACAAAAAAGGAAAAATCCTTTAATCTTTTTGTAACATCTTGACAGTTGTGCCAGAAGATGTCTGCTGCTGCCTTCAAAATATAATTGCTTTTGCTCCGAAATAGTTCATTTCCCACTCGTTTCCCTCTCTGAGAAACCCTTGCCCTTTAAGCTGGATATCTCCCCTTAATTTTGTGGCTACTTTTTTGGAAGGGAATGGGAAGGGGTAGGGAGGCAGCAGACCAAGGAGGCTGGTGTGACTGTCACCACACAACATCGTGTGAAGGTAGAAAGTGGGTTAAAGGGAGCATCTGTGAACCGAGAAACAGAGAAGAGTAATATTTTGTCATCAAGATGAGGTTAATTGTCACAGTGTTGACTACCTAGTGTCATCAAAGGTATTTGACCTTTTAAAATCTATCAGAGCGTGTTTCAGTTTGTTACGTTTTCAGAAACTCAAGTGAAATCATATCAGCGTTGAAAACCTTTTTAGCAGTTATCATCTTAACGATCCCAAAGCTTCCTTGTGTTTTTTGTCCAAAGGATCACGTCATAAACATTGGAATGGGAGTGTCGTCAAATTTCCACCAAGTCTGCATCTGTGAATTCGTTAGCACGAGGTAGTTCTGGTCTCCACAGTCTAATGGGAACCAGAAATAGGTGATCTGAGCCAGAGAGGAGCTGCAGTGGTGGGATGCGGCTCCCTGACTGCGCACTGGGGCCTTCTTGTGCCTGAGTTCAAGTCTGGCTTCACGGACTGCAGAAAAGGAAAGAGAGGGAAGGCAAGAGAGGCTGTGAACTGGAGTCTGAGGTGCTGGCGGTCTCAGCAAACCTCATAGTTTTGGGCTCCTTGCGATGTAGTAGACATTTCCTTCCCATATAATGTGTGATTTATCCCCCCCACCCCCCACCCCCACCCCCCAACCAGTTCTGTGATGGTCAGTGTAGTCCATCATCTCTTTCCTGACTCAGTTTGGTGAGTATGTTTAGTGACTTTGCATCTACTTCTCCCTTTCACTGCCAGAGCCCAGGGGGGACCATTCCATGTACATTGAGGGGCTTGTGGGATTAAGCAACTCTGTGCTGCCCACATCTGTTCAGATTTGATCTGCTGGAGATCTGCCTAGTAGAACATTTTCTCTGTTTTTCTAACTGTTTAAAAGTGGGGGTGGAGGGCAAAAGGGAACCCCAACACTCTGTTGGAGTACTCCCCTCCCAAGAGAATCAGGCACACCGCTGTTTCCATTCTTCTAAGGCTACTTCGTTATTGAGGGTCAGGGTGGAAAATGGTGCACTCCTCATAGGCTTCCTGAGGTCCTGTCTACATTCTGGGAAAGGATGCTGGGATTCATTGTTAATGTCCATCATGATAACATGATGGGGCGCCATCGCCAGTTACTCCATCTCTCAAGGATCACCCCATCGCAGGGGCAGGGTGATGTGGTATTTAAGAGCTAGGTTTTGGACTGCTGCAGACCATCTTCAAGTCCTGAATCCACAGTGAACTTAACTGTGACATCTTGAGGAAATTACTGAAACTGAGTCTCCATGATCCATTCATTTTTTAGAGGAGGAATGACCATACTATCTACTTCTGGGTTATTGTGAGGCTTAAATGAGACAATGCACTAAAAGTACATAATACAGTGCTTGGCACCTTAGGTCTTTATTAAATGCTACCTGCTAGAAATAAATGTAATGAGAATGGAAGGTTAACTCGATAGACTGCTTACTATCCTTTATTTTTCTTTCTCTAATCTTACAGAGGTTGTATTTCTAAGGATACCTAGTGGACATCTTTTTCACAGTGACATAAAACAGTAATTATTTTCCCATTCATTTCCCCGACAGGTTTCTCTTCACTTCCTTAAGATTAGAAGTCCTAATTTAGCTAATTGATTTAGTCAATAATGAGCAAGAAAGGCTGAATAGGGGACACAGGTAAGAAGTTGTCTTCAAAGCCCCAGATGAAGGCAGGATGCGTTTTGAAAAAGCAGGATGAGTGCACTAATTTTAAGAGGCTGTAGGGGGCACAAGGGAGCGAAAACCCTGACGTCTGTGTTTTGGGTGAGGATGATACTGATTTTGCAGACCACAGATTCTCTGTCTATGCTGCCGTCTTGTGAGATGAGAGAACTATGAAAGGGACTGGGGAGGGCCTGAAATGGGAAACGTAGCCACCAACCACTGTGTCTTGTCTCAGTTCCATTAGCTCTATATAGTCAAGTGCTCCGGTATCGTGAGTGTACTTGGGTAGCTTGTAATTGCCCTGTGCTTCAGTCAGGAGATGGGTGTAATTGCTCCTGTGGGCCATGGATTTCCTGCTAGCAGCCACTGATTGAAACCAGCCATTTATTGTGGTTAAAAACCCCAGACTTACTGCAGTGTTTACAGATAAACCTTCTGTGCGACAGTCATTTACTCTACCCAGCCATCCATATATTAAAGATATTACACACTAACCCCGCCTTTTCTCTTCAAGACAGATCAACTGTTCTTTTTGGTTTGATTAAATTTTAGTATGTAGTGTTGTTATGCCAACTCTTTTATGTCGTAGCTTATGCTTTAAATAAAGTTGCATTTCTTTGGATCTACGTTCTATTCTGAGGGCACTTGTTAACAGCCACACTAGTGGAGTCTAAGTCACTTCGGCAAAGTTGATTTTCCTCTTTTCTGTTCCTTTGATGAGCCACATCGGATATTAGCCTGTGTGTCTGTCGTGCTCCCATGGCCTGAAATGTAGTGAAGGTAAACCTTCCCTTTCAGAGATCATGAGTTTGTTGGGGTTGGGAAAGAGGACTGCGTGTTTCCTAATTCTAATGAGATCTGCAATGCACACGATGGCTAATGTTACATATTATATCATAAGATGGATGACACTCTGTGTCCCTCGTCACCTTATCAGGGTGTTGATTCCTCCACCCTTGCAGTTCTATTAAAATCCTATTTTAAGGGCTAAATGAACAGTTTGACATCTCCATGTGATTCAGATCTGTCCAGTAGATCTGAAGATTTCTGGTGGTTTTAATTCAGTTTCTCTGTTTATGAATATAACATGGATATGGTATTCTACTTGCTCCCTTTATTTTTGTGCCAAGAATGAAAGATAAGAGTGGTTGGGGATAAACTAGGACTGTCCTGGACTTGGGAAATCAGAAACTCTCATTTCTCACCACACTCTCATTTTTTTTTAAACTTTTCTGCCAAATCTATACTCCTGGTTGGAATTCATAAGTAATTTATACTCATTCTATAGAAACAAATAGGATTATCTGGTGATCTTGACATTTATGTGTACGTTCTCTAGGTTGATTGGTAGGAAAAGTGTTTAATTCATTTTTTTTTCAAACTGAGTGACTATGAAGGATTTATATCATTAGAGTCAGACCTAGTTAAATTAACCAAAGAGATGAGCTTTGTCTTGTGTGTTTCCTTTAGCTCCGTCATCTCTTTTTGCAGCTCTGTCTTTTTTAGCTTTATAAAGCTGCTTAATTTATTTGTGAAAGAATATATTCATTAGGTTCTCAGTGTTACATCTAAGCCTGGGTTCCTCTAACCCCAGGTAATGACTACTGATTTACCCTCTAAGTTCTGAGGTTGAAGTTAGTGGTTTGAGCAGAAGCAGAACCAAGCAGTTGAATTGAGGCAAAGAACACGTGTCCATAGTATACAGATCTATGACCTTGGTCCCCTAGTCAATGGCAGATGAGGTATGTATGTCTCAGAGTTTAAAAATAATGACAAGTAAACAAAACTCTGAGAGTTTTGTTATATGAAGCATTTTAGCAGATCCAAATTTAACACAAAGATGAATGGAGTAATAGTTAAATGTGCAAAAATGGTTCTTCATGAAAGGCCAAGGGAAATAATAAATTAATGAACACTTGCTTATAGGCCCAGGCACTTTGCTTGTGTCTTCCGATTTACTGTTGACCGATTTACTGTTACCTGAAGATGAGGGAGTTGACTCCTGCAAGTGAAATAACTTGGCACCTTGTCATAATGCTTGTCAGAAGAAAACTGAAATTCCAGATCCGTGATGGGGCCTGCCTCCTAAATCCATGTGTGTTCCATATTTCCCCCCAGTCCTTGAATTCTTCTTCTGATGTCTCCAAATATTACATTTTCTTAGTGCAGTTAAACGTGATTTGATTGATCAGTATTTGGTTTTCACTGGCTTTTTAGGAACTCATTTAGCCATTGATTCATGCAGCTAGTATTTGTTTTTGTATCTCCCATGTGTCAGGCACTGCTAGGCACTGAGAATACAAGATTAATGAGATGTGGTTCCTGTTCTTTGAGAAGCTTTTGGGGAGGGAAAAGATATGTAAAAAAGAAAATACTCATGACTCAGTATGAGAGCCACATGAGAAGTACATCCAAGTTTCAGGGGTGGAACAAAAGAGTAAGTCACCGATGTGTTTGTGAGAGGAGGTTGTGTTTAGCAAAGGGTTTCTTACAAAAAGAGCTTTAACTGGGGTCTTAAGAGAGTGATGATGATGATGATGATGATGATAGTGATAATAGCTAATAGTTTTTGAACATCTAGTATGTTCTCTCAAGCTACCAGATTAAAGTCTTACCTGATATAAAGCTGTCAACATCTCTAGGTATTATTCCCTTTTACATTTTGGTGATGAGGAGACAGGCACAGAGAAGTTGAATAACTAACTCGATGTTGAAAACAAGATGCAAGTCCAAGTTGGCTAGTTGCCCAGCCAGCCTCACCTTGTGGCTGTTTTACTGAAGCAGTGATAAGTAAGCGTCTGCCTGGAAGATGGTGGGGTTGGGGTAAAGGGAGTGTTGGTGGCTTTGGAAGCATTTGCCTGGCCAAGTGAGCAGCATGTGTACAGACAGAGGGATAAGAAACATTGTAGCATAAATTGGGGGTTTGTAAGGAGCAGTATATGCCGCATTGCTCATTGAGGGTTGTTAAGGAGGGAGGCCCCGAGCCTGTGCCCAGATCAGGAAGGACCTGTTTGGACATGATAAGGGATTTGGACTTGGTGTCATTGAAGGATGTAAACTAGTGGGATGAAATGACTCCATCAACTTTCTTCACTAAGGTAATTAGGAAAAGTTTAAGTTTCAGGGATATGAGTCTAAATCCTAAAAAAAAATATGTTAGTAGCAAGGACTTGATAATCTCAACGTAAAAACATGTTAATAGTATACATTGTTTATCTGAAAATGAAAATATGATAATTTCAACTTTTAATTGCTTTGCTTTTTTTCTAGTCAAAGAGGTCAGGCCAGTCCCTGAAACTGAAACCTGCAAATATCATGATCATTCATTTGGTTATCAGACAGACCAGCATCACTTTAATCGTTCCCTGTATCACCTGAGATAGAGAGTCACTCTGGACCTGAGTTTCAGATTAAATTGCTTTCTCCCAAAAAGGGCCTCAGGGAGAATTTGTAAAAAGAATTCAGCTTGTGTGTTTCTTTTTTCAGGAGCCCACTATAACCCAAGTCCAGGCTTCTGAGCCCACAAATAGGCATTGACGAGCCATTTTGGGGAGGGAGAGCCATGGTTGAAAGGGCTGCTGGGATACTGGTTTGGAGGGCTGCCTCTCCAGGTACTGCGAGGCAGCGCACCACCAGAAAGTTGAAAGCCAAGAGCAGTCTTAGTCTCTCTCGATATTTCCCACCTTCGATTGGATCAAGCGTTGCCTGACAAGCTTTGCTGTTTGCCCTGACAAGCTTTGCTGTTATATGATGACCTTTTCTTTGCTCATTGTTGTTGTTTTTGTTTTCAGTGTGCTGGGAGTTCATATAATTGGATGGGCTTGAATGCTGTGTGCCTTAGTATGCCTGGGACTCTGCTGGTGATACACTGAAACGCCTGAATATGTAGTTCTTTTTCCCTTCCTTCCTCACCCTCACTCCTGAGGTCAGATAGTCAACCTCGCAACTGGTGAGCTGATACGGTAAAACAGACTTTTTTTATCTTGTAAGTGAAGGTTTGGGTCAATCAGAATCACTCAGGGTCAGCCTAAATGAGAAATTTCAACTTTTTCTTGATAGTCTCTAGAGTTTTGGTATAATACCTGAGTTTTAGGTTATAGCATTTCTGAGTGGAGATCTCCCTCTTACAGTGCCTCAGCTTGACTGGGGTGTTAAAATGTACAAATGATGAGATTGTCCATTACAAAAAAAAACTAAGCAGTATGTGGTTGTCAATATAGGTTTGATAGTCATTTAACATTTTTATCTGATTTTAGAAGCTATCGGCTTTAGAGAATGATAAAATGAAATAAAGCAAGTTGCAAAAAAGTGTATAGGATCCCATTTCTAAACTAAATTACAAAATGATCTTAAATTAAAAAAACATATGGAAGACAAACCACAAGTTTTACAAGCGATAAGCTTTAGGTCACAGGGGCTTTTTGTGTCATACTTCCTTGTATCGGTGAGTAGATAATTTCTTATATTTAGAAAAGTTTAAAAGCACAATGTTCTTTTTTTCTTTTTCTTTTTCTTTTTCTTTAATGTTGCTGGTATAACACAAAAGCCTGTAATGTACAACAGGGTAAAATGATGAGCGAATAATTCAAATACGTTGTATGTTTCAAATAAAGGTGATTGTTCAATTGACAAGGGTAAGCCTTACATTTCTTTGCTGTTATTTTAAATCAAACTGTGCGTGGTTCTGCAGGCATGGTTGCGTTGCTTACATTTTGACACTAAGGAATCAGGCTTGGAGAATCACTACTTCCATGTTCTTGGAGCCTTGACCAAGGCAAGCATTAAAAACATTTCCACTACTTTTGGGAATTGATATGCAGGTAGATGTACTTGTGATGACTCTTGCTCATCTGTGCTGTTAGGCTTAGTCATATATATGAGGGCTGCCCCAAAAGTCTCCAGCCATGTAATATGAGAAATAGAGGCATTTACAGCTGGGATTTTTTTCCTCCCAGCCCTCGTATATTCACCGTAGTTTCCCTGTCTGTCGGTCAGCCTGTCCCAGGTCTATAGGAATCACAGGGTGTGCCGAACATTGTGATGGGTGTTTGAGATAAATAAAAAAAAAAAAAGAGGTTCTCATCTACAGGGAGCTCACAGTGACTGAAAAATAATTTGGTGTAAATATTGAATTTTGTTTCTTGGATGTGTTTTCCTTTAGAGAAGGAGATAGTTTCTAAAATTAGTGGTGCTTTTCCATGCTTTCTGAGAGGTGTTCTGAAACAAGACAGAACTTCCAGGCTATGTTGTTATTGAATTGTTAATCATTAAAGATCTAGTTTGTGCTGATTTAGCAACAATGCTCCATGAAGTTCATGGCTGAGATTTTTCTTGACTTCCTTGGAATGGATATAGAAACCTTCAGGCGAGAGTGAACGTGCTTGATGTGGTTTCAGGGCCCGGTCTGGAGAGACTGTTTTCGAGCTCCCGCAGCCTCCTGTAAGGTTGGTTCTGGGTTCCCTCGTCATGGCGTAATAACCCGAAAGGAGGAGCCTGATAGGGAAGAAAACCAGCTGCTAGGCAGTGAGATGGGCAAGAGACGTGTCAAACTCAGAAGGGGTTTGTCAACGTTGGTAGTGTTCTACTCATTTGGGGGCTGCTATAACCAAATACCACAGACCGAGTAGCTTATAAACAACAGAAGTTTATTTCTCTAAGTTCTAGAGACTGAGAAGTCCAAGACCAAGATGCCAGCTGGGTTGCATTCTGGTGTGAGCCCTCTTCCCGGTTCATATCCATTGGCTTCGCACAGTGACCTCACATGTTAGAAGGGGCCAGGGACCTCTGTGGGGCTCCTTTTATAAAGCTACCAATCCCATTCATGAGGGCTCTCCTTCCCATGGAATAGCCTAGAACGACTTTCCTCTACAAAATGTGTATCTCAGGTGGAGGTCCCTTATCAGTTACATTCTTGGTCACATTTTAAAACTTTAAAATGGGAGCAGAGCCCCCAATGTTCTCTCATTTTTGCAAAAATCGCTCTATAGACTGACATTAGAAACTCATCAAATCTGAAAAAGGTTATAGTCGTCTTCCTCACCTTGTCGCACTCATCGGCCTGTGGACCACTACGAGAAGGAGCTGAGGTTAGGACAGAATCGTAAGGGGAGACTCTGGCGGTGCCCACGGAAACTCCGGGTGCTTAAAACTTGACTTTCCTTTGTTTCGCATTCAGTATATTCAATTTCTCCCCCATTCCCCTTTCTTCTTCTCTATTCTTGTCCCATCACATCCGTGTTATGAAAATGGCTACTGAAATAAATTAGTTTAATTTGTGAAATCACGTTATGGTTCTTGCTGCTCATGCCAGTTTGCCCAGATTAGCCCAGGCAGATGGCTGCGGAATATCATCGCTGGCGAGAAGAGGGGCCCTTCCCAGAGATGAAGTGAGAGTGTGGGAGAAACGCTGCGGGTGCCAAAAAGCTGGTTTGCCTGGGTTTTGCGGCGAGCAGAAGCTCTGCCATGTATCGGGGTCGACTCCGCCGCCTGAACAGGGGGCTCTGCGAGAGCGAGAAGCAGCTGGCTCCGGAGGAGAGATGGCTTGAAAAGAATCAGAGGCATTATGAGTCTTAAATTATTTAAGTTCCTCCTGTGGCAGCGAACTGTAATTGCTTCCTATTTCTTTAAATATTAGCAGCTGTGAGCCTTTCAAATAAGGAGCTAAAACAGCACTCCATGTATCATACTTACACTCTGGAATATTGTTAAATATCTGACCTTGGGCTGTTGAGGCACACGACACTCATTATCCACAGTGGCCCTTCTGCTGGGGAGCTGCCGACACGCTGAACTGACCCATTGTTTTCAGCCTGGTCTGTAATAGCCTCCATAGATGGAGGGTCGGCAAAGGGGATTGCGAGTCACCCCTAGCAATGTTGTGATCCATTCCCTGCCTGGGGTGGGGGGTTGCCTCTGTGCCCCATGCCTTGTCCTTGTTTCCACACCTGTGACTCCATCTGCAGCTGCCATGGCAGAGCCAAGGTCAGACTGGCGCGGACTTGAAATAGCACTAATTCTCCCACCAGCGCCTATCTCTTGAGTCTCAGTTGATCCCTGTGTCTTCACGTTCAGTGACAGTCATACGGAATTTCCCGTCAGCCTGCACATGCATTGTATTCTCACTTGTCTCTTGCACTTGGCCTGTGCGGAGCCTTCTACCTGGGGCACACTGCGTTTGTCCTGTAGCGTCCTCGTGCTAGCTCCGACTCAGTGTGTTGATGACAGCTGCTCACGGAAGCCTTCTCTGACCGTCCAGTCGTGGGCTGATGGCTTCTTTATTATCCCGGAAACTTGGTACCGTCCCTGTAAGAACACACATCGTCTTGGGTTGTAGTAACCTATTTCGTGCTCTTCACCTGCCATTGCATAGTGACTTCCTTGTCAGTTTTCTTTGTTGTTTTAGTTGCAGGGTCTGTGTGGGGCCTGGTAAATAGAAAGTGGTTGACAAATGTCTGTTGAGTTGAATTCATACTCCTGTCTCTAGCATTGTTGGGATATAATATTGGTGGGTTTAGTCTTGGGTAGAGCTGCCACCTTCTGTGTATGCGGCAGAATCTCATAGATATCTTCTTAGCCACTTATCCTTCTTCCTTGTTAGTACATTTGTTTGGGATAAAACGTGCCCAGCTCATGATTGGCTCAAGCTAGTTATCACAATAGTTTACGATAGTGATTGGTCCAGTGGGCACATGACTAGCTTCTGGCCAATGACACGGAAGAGGCAGTATGTTGAAGATTTGGAGAATTTTTCTTTTTATTACGAGAATGGTATGAGAAGAAAACCATTTTTTATTCTTGTGCCTTCATTTCTACTTGGATGCTTTCATAGAAGATAGAAAGAAATGATGCAACATTTGGGCAGCCATGAGGAAACAGGCCCCAAAATGAAAATAACACATGAACATGGGCACATGGAAAGAAGGAAAGTTCTTTGCTTTTTGATGTTGTTGTTGAGCCCTCAAAATCAACCCTGGGAAAATTTATTGTCCAGATTTTTATAAAGTAAACAATAAAATAATCTTCTGTCTTAAGCTACTTTTGGCTAGGTTTTCTCTTACATGTCACTAAAATTAGCCTAACTGATACAGAGACCAGGAAAAGGAAGGGTATGCGTGGATTTTGGAGCTCATTTAAAAAACATACGAGTATAAGGGAAAGCAGCATAGAAAATGCGTTGGGCTTGGGACTGAGACATCTTAGTTTCCCTGCATTTTTCTTGTGTAATCTTGGACAAGTGACTCCTCTCTCGAATTCTCTGGTTAGGTGGCCATTTATTCAACAAGAACAAAAAGTATGTTTGCTTGCCAACTGTGTGTTATATGGTATGCTAAGTAGTTTTTTTTTAATGGAGTTCAGCTTTGAGATGACCTCTAAGCTCTTTCAGCTATAAGACTTTGATTTACCTTTTAGCTTTATGTCTTCAAAAAGGGTTTGAAGAACTATGAGTCTGTGAAAATTCTGTAAAAGTCCCCCACCCCCATCCCGATCTGCCTCGATTCCAATTATGTTTACCACTGGTCCTGCTCCTCATCCAAATTTCCTGCAGATCCATGTCTGATGGAATCACAGAGAAGAAAACAAGTGACAACCAAAAAAAAAAAAACCCACAGTAAAACCCACAAGCATCTGTCTTTGGCAAGCACGTTCATGAGTCACATCTCCTCCTTAGCAAAGTCTCACGAAACCAGCTGATGAAAAGGAGCACATAAAGAAGATGCAGTCTGTTCCATTTATTTCAGGTCCAGCCCCCTAATTTCCACTCCACATGCACTTCTTTATTCAGGCACAAGGTCTTGGCAGGTGCAATTTATTTAGGTGATTCTGCTCTGGGTCACTTCTCAGATTTCCAGGCTGGAAGGAAAAGCTAATGAGTTGTCATCAGCATGGGAGGCGGGGGTGGGGGGACACGGCGGAGGCGGGTGTCGGAGCCACTGTTGGTAAGGCTCAATGGATGATTCTGAACTGGTTCATCTTGCTCCCACCTTGTTTAGGCTAAGGGCCCTTAATTCTAACTACTATGACTCTGCCAGTTGTCTATAAGTGGCAACATTCATTCTTGCTGGTGGGGGTGGGGGTGGTGAGAGTACCATTGTGCCTGGCTGCTAGATCAGGGGTCATCCATGCTTGATGGGCAAAGTTTAGGGCAGAGCAAATCATCACTCCAAATGGGTGGTAGAGAACTGGTCCAATGGAATTGGGTAGTTGTAAGCTTTAGGATATTGGTTGGCTGGTGTGTGTATGCAGTATAGGGCTTGTACAGTGTGGGTCCATTGTGTGGGGAGCCAGAACTTTCTATGTTTCAGCTCTTGCATTTTTAGCACTTGTCTTCTTACTCTTGGTCTACGACAGGTATATTAGCTCCCAGCACTGTGTCTGAATTCCAGCAAGTGAGAAGAAAGAATAATAAAATTGCATGTGCCTTATTTCTTAAGGGTGTGAGCAGAAAGTTGCATAAATAACTTTTCACATGCCCATGCTCACATGCCATATCTAGCTTTAAAGAAGGCTGGGAAGTGAGGTCTTTAACCTGGCAGCAAAGCACACAGATAAAACTTCTGTTATTATTTTCCTTAATATAAAAATATTTTTATTGTTAGATTTATTGGGGTGACATTGGTTAGCAAGAACTACATAGGTTCCAGGTGTACAATTCTAGAGTACATCATCTACTTGTTGCATTATATGTTCACCACCCAGCGTGAGTTCTCTTTTCATCACCATGTATTTGGCTCCCCTTCCCTCCTCTCCCACCCCTCCCCACTTTGCCCCCAAATAACCATTAAACTATTGATTGTGTCCATGAGTTTTTTTAGTTTGTTTTTTCTTTGTTGCTTTCAGTTTTATATTCCGCATATGAGTGAAGTAATACAGTTCTTTGTTTTTTCTGTCTGGCTTATTTCACTAAGCATGATGATCTCCAGGTCCATCCATTTTGTCGCAAATAGCAATATTTCATCTTTTCTTACAGCTGAGTAATATTCCATTGTGTATATGTACCACAGCTTCTTTATCCAGTCATCTGTCGCAGGGCACTTTGGTTGCTTCCATTGTTTTGGCCACTGTGAACAGTGCTGTGATGAACATTGAGATACATAAGTATCTGATGTGTTCTTTGCAAATATTTTCTCACATTCAGTTGGCTGCCTTCTTTTTTTTTTTTTTTTTGCTTTGTTGATGGTTTCTTTTGCTGTGCAGAAGCTTTTTAGTTTGATATAGCCCAATTCATTTATTTTTGCTTTTACTTCCCTTGCCTTTGAGGTCAGGTTCATGAAGTCTTCCTTGGGTTCTAGGCAAGCCCTAGGTCTCTAAGTTTAGTACCAGTGTTTTCTTCTATACAGTTTATTGTTTTGGGTCTTATATGGGGATCTTTTATCCATTTGGAGTTAATTTTAGTATATGGTGAGAGTTCACAGCTCAGATTCATTCTTATGCATGTGTTTTTCTAGTTTTCCTAGCACCATTTACTGAAGAGGCTGTCTTTTCCCCATTGCCTATTTTATTGCTCCTTTATAAAAAATTATTTGTCCATAAATTTGTGGATTTATTTCTGGGTTTTCAATCCTGTTCTATTGGTCTGTGTGTCTGTTTTTCTGCCAGTATCAAGTTGTTTTCATTATTGATGCTTTGTAGTATAAATTGAAATTGGGGAATGTGATACCACCAGCCTTATTCTTTTTATGTAGTATTGCTTTGGCAGTTCGAGGTCTTGAGTGGTTCTATATAAATCTGTTAATTTTTTAATTTATTTTGTGAAAGTATGATTGTGGGATTTTGATGGGAATTGCATTAAGTCTGTAAATTGCTTTGGGTAATATGGTCATTTTAACAATATTAACTCTTCCTATCCATGAACACAGAATATCTTCCCATTTCTTTGTGTCCTCTTCAATTTCTTTCAAAAGTGCCTTACAGTTTTCCATGTATAAGTCTGTCATGTTCTTTGTTAATTCCAAGATATTTCATCCTTTTTGTCGCAATAGCAAAAGGATTGACTCTCTCATTTCTTTTTCTGAAGATTTATTGTTTGTACATAGGAATGCTATTGATTTTTGTATGTTGATTTTGTATTTTGTGACTTTACTGTTTTCATTTATTGTTTCTAATAGTTTCCTGGTGGAGTTTTTGGAATTTTCTATATAAAGGATCATCTGCAAATAGTGACAATTTGATCTCTTCTTTCCCACTTTGGATATATTTTATCCCTTTCTCTTGCCTAATTGCTCTGGCTAGAACTTCCAGTAGTATATTGAATAGCAGTAGTGACAGGGGGCATCTCTGTCTTGTTCCTGATTTTAGGGGAATGGATTTCAGCTTTTATCCATTCAGTATGATGTTAACTGAGGGTTTGTCATGTCTGACCTTTATTATGTTGAGATACTTTCCTTCTATACCCATTTTATTCAGTGTTTTATTATAAATGGGTGTTGTATCCTTTTGAATCCTTTTTCTGTATCAATTGATATGATCATATGGTCTTTATCTTCTATTTTGTTTATGTGGTTTGCCACATTGATTGATTTTTGTATGTTGATCCATCCTTGTGCTCCTGGGATGAATCCCCCTTGATTATGATGTATGATCTTTTTGATGCATTGTGTTGTATTCTATTGGTTAATATTTTGTTTAGAATTTTTGCATCAGTATTCATCAGAGATACTGGTCTATAGTTTTCTTTTTTTGTATTGTCTCTATCAGGCTTTGGTATTAGGGTAAATCTTCTATTATTATAGAAAAAGAGATAGGAGGCAGGCGACTGCACATCTCAGGCACAATAGTCTTCAAGGGAGGGCAACTTGAGTGGCATCTTAGTGAACTTCATTCAGCTCTATGCAGCTCTGATTTCCTGGTGGAGTGATGATGGCCATGTCTACGGTTCTAGTTTCCTTCCTCTATGTTCTTGTCTCTTCTAACTTGCTTTTCTACCTTCTGGGAGTAGAAACACCTGTTTCCTCACAAGATCTTTCTGTAAGAAGCCTGTGTGAGTGGCATTTTTCCTATGAGTTAAATAGTGTTTGCACAATTACTTCTGTTTTATAAACCAGAAAAGCAGATTAACACCTGAAGATATACCTTCAAAATATGATTCTGGCCCATCTTTTCCCCAGACGTGTAGCAGTGTTCTTTGCCGGTAAAGGAGAGAGCATAGCTCCAGTCCCTGATGGGGGTTTATAAAACAGAGACATGGAGAGGCAGCGTTTTTGCCTGGAGAGGATGTGTTCTCTAGAGATGCTTGTGCCTTGTTAAGGAAAGCCAACCAAACTGCATTAGGTCTCTAAGATTTGTAAGACAGCAACAGGAGTTTTGCTTATTGCATATTCTCCAGACGCGTTTACTCTCCCTGACATCTAAGGAGAAATCACATATTACCTGTTTCTTGACAACATAATCTAGGAATATTCCACAGAACAGTTCTTAATTTGTACTTTTTTTAAAAGAGATACACCGCGAGGGAATTTAGAAGTTGTAATATTTCATACCTGAGGGATGTACGTTCTTTCTGTCCATTATTTTGGTTGTGAATTGATGACATTCATTCATTCCCCAATGAAATCTCTGATATCTCCGTATAATGCTCTACAAGCAGAGAGATCTATGCTCTGGTTTCTACAGTGAGTGAAGGGAAACTTTGAGCAGCCTTCCTATCGTGTTCTCTGTATAACTAACAGCTCAAAAAGTGAATAGTTTGTTTTGGTCACAGTCATTTAAGGGAAAGAGGCCACTCATGGAATTTTATTTTCTTACCGTGTGGTGAAATTCATATGGCTTTCTCTTATCAGAAAGGTGAAGAAACCAGAATGAAGCTGGTGTTGGCTGGGAGGTGAGCAGTGAACACCTTATGGTCTTCTTTTGCTTTTTCAGTTCTGGGCTGATCAGGAAATGCCATCTTGGTACCCACTGTCAGCCTCCTCCCCTTCTCCCCCTATCTCTAGCATCCTTTCATGTGGACAGAGCTTATGCCCTGTGTCTCACATCTTCCTAGGCCAGTTCTCTGCTCAGAGAAGGGCTGACTGACCTAAGAAGATGCTGTAGTTGTAGGAACATGAGGCACTTAGCGAGTTGTGCCGAGGAGGTATTTTAGGGCAGGTTTTTTTTTTTACATTCCTTAGAAGCTCATTCCTGTCTGACTTCAGAACCATAGACTCTTTTGGGGTAAAATAACTCAATGATTAAATATTTCCATGTGAACGAGGAACTGAAAAACCACCTGATGGGCAGGTTCTTGAGAGTGAGAAAGTTCTCTACCCCTTCTTTTTGCCTGGTTTTGTAGGAATATATGTATTTACGATCTGTATACCCAGAGGGAGGATTCTCTATGCGTGTATGCTGCCAAAAAACTTGCTTTTTACTATTTAAAGGTGAAGAATGGGGTAGGAGGGTGGAGGAAGATATTTGACTATTAAAGTGGAGTTGATGTCACCATAGATTTACTGATCCATTTTGTCCTTGTGAGGCTAATGATCTCTTGTAGAATCAGCACATTCTTGCATTTAGAAATCTGAACACCATTTTGCCAACTGCTTAATTTACGCATGATGAAACCCTCAAGGCGCCAAGATAGGTGACTTGCCTAAGGCCCCACACAAAAAAAGAAAAGCTCCTCTGTTGCTTTACTTTTCAGAAAGCAAACTTTTTTTTTTTTTTTTTGGTGGTTCCCTGGCTGGGAGTTGAACCCAGGCTGCGGTGTTGATAGCACCAAAGCCTACTCACTACACCACCAGGGAACCCCCAGAAAGCAAACTTTTATTGAAGAGTAACATACGTTCAGAAAAGTGGAAAAATTTTCCCAAAGGGACTAGATTTGTGTAACCAGTTTGTATATAAATAGCATAGAACATTACCAAGCACTCCAAGAATCTCCTTTGTGCCCTTCTTGGTCACTACACTGTTCCCCACTCTTGAAGGTAATGGCGCACTGGTCAATGTAGCTTAACGTTGCCTGTTTTGGTTTGGCTCTTGCATTCAACTTGATGTTTGCAAAACTAATCCATTTTCCATGTCACAATAGTCAGTCCATTTGCATTGCAATACTTTATTCCCAGGGTGTGAATACGAGTATAACAAAATTTATTATTCTCCTGGTGTTTATTTTGTTTTAAGGACCAGAGATTCCTCATGCCGATTTAAGTAAAGATTTTCTATCATTACTATTTTGCCTCTGGTCTGGAGACTTTTCTTAATACCAAAAAGGCAGTTTGAGGTTGAAATCCGTAAATGCAGTAACCAGGAAGCCAAAGCATGTACCCCTACTTATGATTTGCTACAGCAACTCCTACTTTTCTTTGGTCTGACTCCCGTTAATAATTGAGACACTAGTTGAACAAAGTTAGATGACCCCCCCCCCCCACTTCTTTTCTGTTCTTAATTATGGCTTTTTGCTGTTATGAATTGATTTACAGTTTGGGTTTTGAATGATTCATGTGGAAGTGGTATGCGTCGAGGAGTGACTTTCCTTGTTCATTCCCCCAGCTCCTCTGGGAGAATCCAGATGGTTCTTGGATTTTTTGGGAATGAACACTTGCCATCTTGCATAATCTAATTGTCTAAAACTGCCCACATGTTTACCATCTGAAGGAGTGTTGTCTGCCAAAGGTGTCAGGTTATCTTTCAGATGGCTTTAAGAAAGGAAGCATTTGAGCCTGAAAGTATGGCATCCCAAAGCACCTCTCCTGGGTGGCTGAAGCTGACAGTTCTTCAACGCCTTTATTAAAAATGCAACTCACCAGCCTGAGAAAGAAAACCTAATTATTTAACAGCCAGCAGTTTTCCCCATGGTAAAATAAGCCTTAAGTGTTTACAATCAAGTTAGCTAGATTTTAACCAATTTACTTATTTAACCAAGTACTTAAAAAATCCATATCGCACCTTGTTGGTTCTTCTAAACTCTTCTCATTTCCATTGATTTTGATTAAACAGGTAATTGGCAGTTGATCAATAGGCACAATTCTGATGAGCTGTTTTGGCTGAGCTTTCCTTGTGACAGAGCTCTGGAAGGAGGGAACCCGGAGCTTTGCTGACACTCCAATCTATCTTCAATAAATGCAAGCTGGCTAATAAATATTTAATGGGCAGTTGTTTGCAGTTAATAGAATTAGATAATTCTATTAGAATCCTGTTTGGAGACCTACAGGTATCATATATCACAGTTGAAGACATGGTTAATAATTTAAGCTAAGTGACTAGTAATTAGAGAAACCGTCAGATTAAGTGGGGACTTTTGGTGTAAGCCATTTGGGAATTTGTGTGTGTGAGTGTGTGTGAGTGTGTGTGTGTGTGTGTGTGTGTGTATGAGAGAGAGAGAAGAATTGGTAAGATTGTAGACTATAAACTATTATAAAGGATTAGCTACTGCAGCAAGTCTGGGACAAGATTTAAATGTGATAACAAAGCATGAGGCCCCTGGGGTTTATTTAATATCTCATCCTCTCAGTTAATGAGATGGAAAATAGTTAACTGTTTATCTACAGTAGATTGAGCAGATGTTGCCAATTCCATTTTATGGGATATAATCTTGGCGAGATCGTCTTCTGCCCATTACATTTTCGTGGCCCCATCTCTCCTGTACTCTCTTGTTTGGGGGATGATTACAGATACCTTCTTGGCCATGGACTAGAAGAAAAAACTTCTGAGTTAGGACTTAATGGCCTTTTCATGTTCTGAACACTCCATCTCCTCTAAAATGGCAAAGCTGGGTGGTTGACCCAGGTTTGTGGTTAACACAGGGCTTCTAAAATGTGAAGACTGTGACCCTGAGGACTTCTCCCCCCGGGTACTGCTTAAGAAACTCTTCAGGCTTGTGCTTTTATTTCATTTATTTCATTTGCCTTTTTTTTTTTTTTTTACATTTCTCTATTCTACAAATGCATAATTTATTAATTTTTCATTGGGTCTAAGAAGCCTAGTATGATTTATTTTTTTGCAAACATTTTCAATTTTCTAGAGCCACCAGGTAACTAGTATTTTTCTAAATGGTGACAACAGGAAACAAATAGCTATTTTAGGAACATAAGGCAGTAGGTATTTAGTTAAAGGCAATAAGATACATTAGGAAGTGACCTATGGATCTGTTAGGACCTGCCTCTGTCTAAGGCAGAAAGCTGAACTTGTAATAGGCGTAAATGAAGAAAAGGATTCTTCTTTTTCTTTTGCAAAAATGTCTGAAGGTGTATGATATTTGGTATTAGATCAGTTGTACAAGGACGTGAGGGCCCAAGTGTCTGTGATTCTGCTGCCACTCTAACCCTTATGCTTGTGTTCTAGGCAGGAACTAGCAGATGGGGGAGTGTTTCTCAGAAACTTGCAGAGGACACCTGCTGATTTCTAATTGACCATAAATGTGTCACGGTGCTACTCTTAGATGTAGGGGTCTCTGGAAAAGTGGTTTGCATCTTTCTAGTCTCTAAAGGAGAGGAAGGAAAGGTTTTATGTGAGCCAACCTGCAGTATTTGCCATAATTTTTGAGGAAATTTCCTTATTTTGTAGTAAACGCTGACTTTAATCTCTCCTACCAGAGTAAGCCTTGCATGTGGCACGTTGGAAGCTCTTGATGAATTATGCTATATTCTTGGGAGAAGGAAGTAGACAAGGGGAAAGTCAAGGAGGGAGGGGGGTAGAGACCAAAGATGATGATGATGATGATGATGATGATGATGTGTGTGTGTATTATAAATATATGTAGATATGTATTTATCATATATATTTATATAACTAAGATATACATCACACTGCACAGTTAGAATGTTCCAGTTCTTAATTCATTACCACTTATTCTGATTAACTAAAGTTTTGGGTTCAACTTTATTTATATTTTCTAAGAGGTTGTTATTACTGAGTTGTTATCAAGCAATATTTCCACTTGAGGTTTTTAAAATGTTTTAAAAGTACTTTTCTCTTACCTCAAAGTAATACATGGTCATTACAAAAAATTTCTAAGTACAGATTTAAAAAAGAGGAACCACATAAAACCTTACTAACTAGAAATAACTTACATATTTTGTTACGTAATAAGACCTTATTTTGTGCAAATTTAAGCAAAGGGTGAAATTTTATAGTGCAAATATTAATGTTTTCTTTAATATACAGAGTTGAAATAATAAGAATTTCTCGAATTAAAACTTATGCCTTACAAGAGTGTAATTTCAAAATTGGCTAGCCATAGGAATGATTAATCTAAAGGGTGTTTAGGGATGTGGGTTGGGTCACTATAGTTGGTAATTCAAAATCTTCAGCATGTTTTGTCAGAATTAGATTTGGTAGCTCCACATTTGTACCAGTATGACCACCCTAGACATCTTTTGTGTGAGTTATGTTTACCTAGATAAATATAATACTGTGCTCTGCATTCTTTTTGGTTATATCTTATTTGAACTGTTTACCTGGTTTGTTATCCTACCTTGTCCTCAGCAGATAGGTAGGGGCCAATGAGAGAAATTGTCAGAAATTCTTGTCACTATTAACTGTCAATCCAGTAACAGTATGGGGCCTGCCATGTCATATGCTCCTCTCATTCGTTCATTCTCTTTTTTTTGAGTCATATAAACAAGGTTCAGATTCAACTAACATTTATTGATCCCTAGTGATATGCCAGGCACCATGCTAAGACACAAGTACAAGCATTAATTCAATTAGCACCAGAATGATTCTGTAGGTCATATTATTCATTTGGCATTACCCTTGACTACATTTCCTTGCCTCCCATATCTAGTTAGCAAATCATATTGGCTCTTCTGTCATAACACGTCTGAGGCTCATCATTTCCTATCAAAGCCACTGCTGCCTTAGTCTAAATCACTGCTGCGTTTGTGAAGCCAGCTTCAGGAGCCTCTGGGCTGCTTTCTCGTCTCCCACTGTGCACGTCCTGTCCCCCGGCTCAGTCCATGGTCATTCTCCTGCAGGGATGACAGCGTGCAAAATTGTTATCGGGATAATGCACCCACAGGTTGCGTAGCTCCTGGTATCAGATGTATCTGGAAAGTGGAGGAGAAGGAAGGTTTGGAAAGATTTTGTACTTTTAAGTAATCAGAAATATATTTTATGAGAAGGGGATGCAATTTTCATTGATGTCTAGTCCAAGTGGAATGTGGAAGAATATATCTGATTGTGCGCGTTAGGGAATTTAAATACACCATCAGTCTTTTCTTTTGTCATGAATCATGCAAAATAAAATTTGTCAGTATTCCTGTCTTCATAGAGCAATTTACAGGTATCGGTCCAAAGACAGTGAGCAGAGCACACCTATGGGTGATGCTCTGCATCCCAACTAGGCTAGAAGACTGATCTTTTTATTCCCTTAGAGAAAATTACAGTACAAAGTTATTGTCATTTACAGAGGTGATCAAAGAGCAAGTAAATAAAACAGACGAAGTTATTACAGAAGTGTTATCAGCCAGTTAATTAAAAATAACATTAGGACATTCATCTGGATTTTGTGGTATCTATGACATTTGTCAACATTTAAAAATTGGCAGTTTTGCTGTGATTTTTTCTCATTAATGAATATCCACTTTCACACCTAATTTTGTATTTGAAATGCAGGAGACAGCCCTATATCCACCACGATTTAAGCTTTGGGCCCCACGCTTTATCTTTGTGAACTTGCTCTGACTTTATTTTTGTGAGCTAAGCCAGTTACATCATCTCCAGAAGTTTCTTCTCCCTAGTTTGGAGTGAGTTTCTGTGTCAGGCAACCGCAGAGGTTTGACTAAACACAAATTCCTTCTCCTGAGGAAAGGAGAAGAGGACCTATGTGGTGGGTGGGCAAAGAAAGGGACACCTTTCAGAGGGAGTATGGTCGTATGAGGATGGGCTTAGGTGGGGGTCCTTATGGTGTTGCTAACTATCCCAAAGGCACCTAGTTGTTGTAAGACAAAGAAGACCCCTGGATCCCAGTCCCTCCACCCCCCGAGCAAGGAGGGAGACTGAAATGGACTGGGGAATTTAGCCAGTCCACGCCTTTGCAAGTTGCACACGCGCCTGGGTGCAGCGTGTTGACTTTGCACGAGGAGGCTGAGGTGCTGCACTCCCTTCAGACCACACCGGTGCCTAATGAAAGCAGAACAGCAGGAGCTGCTCAGTGGAGAGAGGGCTCTTTTGATTTGCAGCTTCTTTTGTTGCTTTTCTTTTGAGTTTCCTTGGTCCTATGGTTCGGACCTCCACAGACTCGGCAAAGTTCAGAAACTTGAAAGGGAGAAAGCCCTTCCTCCCCAGGGCCGGCTCCTCCACTTTTCTCCTGGGTCAGGTGTGCATGCCTCACAAAGGTGGTGCTGAATGGGACTCGGCAACCTCTGGGCAGCTGAGAGTCCTTCTGGGATGTGATGTTCCGGAAATAATGAAGTCTTGTTACGACAGGCTGTTAACACAACACGTTTCCGTTGTTGAGGGAAGACATGGAGACAGCCACAGAGCACATGGCTTCCAACGGCGTCTCAGGCTCAAGGATCTCTCAGGGAGTCTGGTTCTGTGAAAGGAACAAGAAAACCTCAGGCCCTTATTTCTAAGAGCTCTTTTACTCTTTTTCCCTAAGTTGTTTTAATTTCATCTCTAGGTTTTGCAACATAAGGAGTTTAAAGTCGATGTTTGTAAGAAACAGCCAAGCACCAAGAATTTCAGGGAATGTGCTTTGAACTGTGGTTGTGTGTTCTCTTCTTTGAAGGATCGAGATTCTAAATATTTATATCTGTATCTACATATACATGTTAGGGTAAATCTCTTGCTTTCTGGAATTTTCTATGTATCCTTCTACCTTGACTCCTCCAGAAGATAAATACATGGGCTGTGTCATAACATGCCACTATCCCTGTCTGTGTAGACATTGCCATTCGATTGTGACATTTTTTCCTGCTAAGCTCTGATGTGGCTTCCAAACTACTTGCAAAGAGAGTTCTGGAGAGTCACTCTCAATCAATTGAAATTGTGCTTAATGAAAAAGATTGTTCATGGGGATGTAAAGTACAGCATAGAGAATATAGTGAATTATGTTGCAATAACTATGTATAGTTAGAATTATAGTTAAAATGATAACTAATTATAGTGAGAATGACAGAGTGCAGTAGTAATAGTTGAGACAAGCTTCATTAGGCATTTGTAAGTGTGGCCAGGTGGGTACTAGACTAACTGGGGGAATCACTGTGTAAATTATATAACTGTCTAACCACTATGCTGTATACCTGAAGCTAATGTAAAATAATATTGAATGTCAACTGTAACTGAAAAAAAAAAACTAAAAAAATGATTTTTGTGGGGACAGAAGTTCCCTTTACATGTTTCTAAGATCCTTTTACCAAAGACATTCTTATTGGCTTACTTCCAAGATAAAAAAAAAAGGAGACTATGAAGTGTCATAGAAAGTTTAAAATGAACATGGGATAGTAGGACTGTGAAATGTGTGTGTGTGTGTGTGTGTGTGTGGAGACAGAGAGAGAGGTGTTTAATTTATATTAGGTGTTTTTGTCTGCTGGGCTGATTATGAAAAAAACAGCTACCTTAGCAAATCAATTACAGTTAGAATGACAGGGTGCCATAGTAATAGTTGAGACAGGCTCCATTAGGCATTTGTGAGTGTGGCTTTTTTCTTCTCAAAGGTCTGCCTGGGTCACTGGAATAACTCTGAATTTGGGTCAAGGACCCGAGTAAGGAGGGGAAGGCTCATTTATCATCAGAGAAGGGCGAGACAACTGTCATCACTCCCATTTGACTCCAGCTGTGAACTGAACAGCTTATTTTGTTTTAGTGATGATTTGAGAGACTCATCAATAAAATCACCAATACTCTTTGCAGTGCAGCAATCTATCTGCGTGTCAGCCTGTGTGCATACGTGCACTTGTGCTTACT
Source organism: Lyroderma lyra (assembly GCA_004026885.1). Lineage (NCBI taxonomy): Eukaryota > Metazoa > Chordata > Mammalia > Chiroptera > Megadermatidae > Lyroderma > Lyroderma lyra. The sequence goes on along the minus strand of PVJL010003416.1, from coordinate 133,943 downwards.
GCAAGCAGAAAGGGAAAAAGCAGGGATAACTACCTTTACACACACATTTATGGTTGATTTCCTCCTTTCTGTTCACTGATGCTAAGGACTCAGCTCCGAGTCTCCAGCTGGTCCGTCATTGTCCTTGATGGTTAGCATATTGAGCTTGTTTCACAGCTTTGTTGCTCCAATGTGCTTTGGTTGCCTACTGTGCTACTCATAGAACCAAGCCTAGAGGATTCTTTGGAGGAAGGAGTGATTAACTGGAAGAAATGGACTGAGTAGGCAATCATCAATCACTTCTCTTTGTTTTCAAGAGCACATCTCTTGAAACTTAATCATTTTGAAGACCCTTAGGCCCTTATAATAATTTCCTGGGTACTTACTAAGCTAACTCACACTGAGTACTTAGGATGTGCAGCCACTGTACTAAGTTTATTTCCATGATCTCATTTAATCTCCACAACCACACTGCTCTTACTGTTCCCTGCATTAGTTAGTGTAAGCTAATTGTTCTAAGCAATCAACCCCAAATGAATGATGGGTCAGGTACCGTAGAAGTTTCTTCCTAGCTCACATAATAGTAGCAGGCAGGTGAAAAGTGTAGGGGGGTGGCCTGTGTCCATCTAGTTATTCAGAGATCTGGGCTGATGGAGGTGTTGCCCTCTTCACAAATAGTTTTTACAGTCATGCTGGGGGTTTACCTGAAAGGTAGCCTGCTGAAAGGTGAAAAGATGATGGAGTACAGTATGGGAAGTCTTTCTGTGTTAGGCCTGTAAGTAATGGTCTTTAATTCTGTTTGCAGTCTGTTGGCTAGAACTTAGTCACATGACTGCCTCTAGTAATAAGACAATTGGGAAATGTCATCCCTGGCTGACCAGCCGCTTCTCTGAGAAAACTCCACATTATGGGGAAAGTGAAAGACAGGTTTTTGATGATCTTAGCCATTTTTGTCCTAGTTAGTTCATTAGATACCAAATATCTAAGCCCACGTTTCTTCTCATGCTATTTTCTAAGGTAATTCATAGTCGCGTTCAGTCATCGCGTCCAAGCCGCAGTCCATGCTTTCTGGGTAATGCACTGTTCTGCATCAGGTGTGGGTGTAGTGTGTGATCCTTGTGCCTCACAATACGTGGGCGGAAAGCTGAGTTATCTCCTCACCCCTTACCATATACCCAGCAAGAAATGACAGTGTAAACACACATACAAACTCCATCCTGGAAAAGAAAAGCACAGAAAACTCCCAACTGTCATTGATCTGTGGCATTGAAGAAACCCTCCCTGGCCTAGTATATGATGGACCTTTAAAAACAAGTTTTACGGACATTTGAAAAAAGTCCATCTTCTCTGGTACATACATACACACATACATGTGTGTATATAAAAAAAATATATATATTAAATCCATATATGTCTATGCTATTTTATCTATATGGATACAAAATTTATGCTTACATATGGACAGAGAACACTCATGTATAATAGTAAATGAACCCTCTTATTAAAATCTTGTATATCTTTACTTCCTTTTAACCTTTATATTATGTAAAGTGAAGCACACATTGAGAAAAGTGCTTAAAACATGTGCAATTTAACCTAGTAATAACATTGAACATGAGCACAATCATCATGTATATCAAGACATGGCATGAGCAGCATACTGGAAGCCCCTCTCCCCCTCACTTCCTGACAACCCTTTATTACTACCTAAGGTCATTACTCTCCTTACTTAATGAGACTCACTTCCCTGTCTCCCTGTGTAGTTTTACCCCTGAGCATGCATTCCTAATACACGTAGTTTCAATCTGTTTGTTTTTGCATTTTATGTGAATGGGCTCAGACTGTGTGCATTTTGGTGCCTTATTCTTTTCACTCAATATTGTAATATTTGTTGAATATTGCTGTAGTTGGTTTATTTTCATTTATGATTTAAAAGTTCTTACCTCTTATTCTAGCTTATTACACTTCTAATTCTTAACTTTTCAGGAAATATGAGGGCTGTCTGGAAAAAAAATGCAGACATAAATGCCTCTGTTTTTCATACTACATGGCTAGGTACTTTCTGGACAGCCCTTGTATATTAAATCCTATGACCTGCTGCTTGGCCAAAAATCAACCAACAACAATTATTTTGTATTAACTACATGATATATTGATTTTTTTTTTTGCTTATTTCCTCAGCTTAAAAAAAGTTTTTATTGTTATATATACAACAAAATACACAGATTTTAAGTGCATAGCTCAATAAATTGTTACTATTATACCTTTGTAACCACAGCCAGGACCAAGGTATAGTAACTTTCTAGTAATCCAGAAAGCTTTCTCATGTTCTTTCCAGTCAATACAGATCCTGCACCGATACTGAGCATTCTGATTTCTATCATCATAAATTATTTTTTTCTTTTCTTGAACTTCATCTAAGTGAAATGCTGGGAATTTTCTTTTGCCTGTTTCTTTGAGCATGATTTGAGGTCTCATTCATATGGTTGGGTATAGCAGCAGGGTAGTTTTTCAGTGTATGGGTACATCACAATTTATCTACTCTGGATTGTAATGAACAAAACTGCTCCCAGCAGTCTTGAACATGTCTTTTTGTGGATACAGACACTCATCTATCATGGAAATATGCATAAATGTGGAATTGCTGGGCACCAGCGCAGCAGTAGATGTAACTTTATCAAAACTGTTTTCCAAATAGTTTTGGAAAGTGCTTACACTTTGCACTCCCAACTGTCGGTGCCTGAGCATTCCAGTTGCTTCATATCATCATCAACAGTGTTGTCAGTCTTGTAAAAAATTGAACCAGGGGTTGGCAAACTTTTTCTGTATCTGGCCAGATAGTAAATATTTTAGACTTTCTGGCCGAGACTGCTTCTGTCTCAGCCATTCAACTCTGCCATTACTGTGCAGAAGCAGCATGTTTATGTTTGCTGACATTGGCCTATTCCATTACAACCACATTCCAGCCAGTGGGCAGGGGAGAGGAAAAATGGAGGGCATTTTTCTTTTCTTTAATAAGAGCAGGGCCCACAATTACACGTATCACTTCAATCCACATCTTATTGGTCAGAATTTTGTCACATGACCAGTTTGCCAGTGAGGATGATGGGAAATTATTTAGCCTGGTCTTTTGTAATCAGCTAAAACTCTCAGGGGTCCTATTAACAGAAGAAAGGGAAAATTGACGTCAATAGACAACTAGCTGTTTTTCCCACAGTGAGCCATGTCCTATGGAAAATTTCTTTAAATTAAAAAAATAATAATTTTTATTTCTTTCATGATATTCCCCCTGTATGTTTTTCATTATTCTTTTTCTAGAATTCATGGTAGATAGATAATTGGCTGTTTAAGATCTACCTTTCATGACTCTTGTCACTTCTCTTATGATTTCTTTTTTTTTTTTTTCTCTTATGATTTCTATCTCTCTGTCCATTTGATAGATTTTCACCTTGTTAAAATTCAGCTGATGTCCAGTTTGGTATTGAGTTGATCTATGTAGTTTTTAAAAAGTCTCAGCAATATTTTTAACTTGCATATTGCAATTACTGTTTTTCAGAGTGCTCTTTTATAGCTGTAACATTCTATCAAATCTCTTAAAGATGTTTATTATATATTTAAATTTCTATTAAATGTTGTTCGTAAGCTCTGTTTACAGGGATTGGTTATTTTCCTTTTCAGCAGTGTCTCATTCACTTGTTAGTTTCCCTAAGTTGTGTTATTTTGGGGTTTTTGCTCATATTTATAAATTGGCATCTAGATTGAAGTAAAGTAGACTCTCATTTAACCGGCACCCATGAGGATTGGTAGGTGCCAGATAAATATAGGTAGACTCTGCTAATTGGAACTCAATCAACCGGCCAGGACATTTTTGAGTTCCTTGAGTTCTGGTTTACAGTCTACTGTATAATAGCTGAATTGGATTTCTTCTGCACAAATGAAAATAGTGTTCTTCTGATAGATAATTCGTTTACACACCTTTGTGGCTCTACAGCTACACAGGGCAGAAGGATAGAGCGACATTAGACTGTGTAACTTTTTATAGGTGCATGAGTAGCCAAACTTCTGAATGCTGGGAGTTTCACGCCACACAGCCAGTGCTCTATGCTCACTTGAGTTGTCTTTTGGGGACATATCTTCCATTTTATTTAGAGTGATATCCTTGAGGCTTGTCATTGAAAATACATTGAAGTCCCTTTGAAAACAGAAGCCAATGCAATTTTCTCCAGCACTTCAATTAATTTTCTCACGGACAAGCACAGATTTGTTGTCTGTGCCAGGGCTTGCCCACTGTACCTGACTCTCTTCTTTGGGGATTATTCTGTAGTTCTGTTGGTCTTCTCTTTGGACTACATGGGGTGGTAGGTTTCCCAGTTCTGTGGGAATTCACGGCCGATCTCATGACATATTTGTTTGTTTCTTTGTTTTTCTTTTATCTTCAGGAAGTTCTTTAATGATCAGGTTGGCTGCTGCACCCTCTGGGCTCAGTCGGTCATCGTGAAGTAGGGCTGCCTCTGTTGGTTGAATTTTGTGTCAGGGCTGCAGAAGAACAAACCAAGAATCTCAACAGTGTTCTTGGAACAAGCTACAATTTTGAAAGCAATGTCCTTTCTGTGTTTCAATAACTTGTTTAAAAACATTCCAACAGAATGTTTTATTTTGTTGGACTCTTTTGCAAGGACAGTTTTGTGGTAAGTCTGGGAGGTATATATCTGGATAATAGCAGAGCCTGGTACAGCAGGCACCATGGAATTGTCAAGGGAGCCAGTTACCATGCCAGCTATAGCCTAGAGGAATGGAATTAAGTGACCAAGTGGGAGATAGGTGAGCTTTTGTATTTAATTTGTGACATGGGGCTCTGATTTTGTTTCTCTTTATTTAAAATTCAGCCTATTAACTCAAATTGACTTTTGGAATTTTTATAATAATTAGAGGAACAAAGTTGCCATCTAACTGTTCTTTGCATTCGTCAAGAATTATACTATTAAAACTGCTATTTCATTTAAGTTCCAGTGTCCTTAGTTAAGTTTGTTATTATACAACATGTTAATTTTTCTAATTACAAAAATAATATATGCTTAATTGTAACTTTTTTTAGAAAGTGCAGGTAAGTGAAATAAAAGTAATTTAATGCTTAACCCCTCTATCTAGACATAACCGCTATTAACTTTTAAAAAAAAAAAAAATATATATATATATATATATATATATATATATCTTTAATGCTTTCTCTCTCATGTATGAATTAGGCTTAATAGAAATTAGGTAACTTATTGATGGTTGTATAGTACTTAGTGAAGCAATGATATAAAACAAGGCAGGCTTAGTCCAAAGCCTTTGCTTTTAGATACCACAACTTAGGCTTGGTCTTATGGATCGGATCCTGGCCTTAGGGAGTTCGGAATACATAGGGTTGATAGCCATCAGCCAGAGGCCTCGTGGAGGGGGTTCATGAACTGTGTTGGGACCCAAGGGAAGTGTTGTTCTTTAGAGGGGGTCTGTTTTGCTTAGTCTCCCAAAGGTCCTGCTCTCGATGTCTCATCGTCTTGGCTCTGAAAATCCATTCTCTTCTTCCAAGTACCCTACAGAATGGATTCATTATGTTTAGTTTCTTTAAAATAGAAATGCCGCACTGTTAAATTCTATAGCAAAATAAAACAAACAGAAAAAAGAAACAATAGCAACTCACACGGATTCTAATCTTGTCATTATCAACTTGGGTGCTGTTTTCTCCTTGAGGTTGAGCAGAGATAGAGGAAGCCCTGTGCGTTCCACAACCTTCTTTATTATCCCCCAATTCGTTCATCTTCTTGGCAGGCTCCTAGAAGTTTGTGAGGACCAGAGAACTGGGTTGCCATAATATCTCTCTAGGATCTGCTTCAGGCAGTACATTTCAGCCAAGAGTGCGCCATGTAAGATCACAGGTATCTGAAATTGCAGGGGATGATGGTCCAAATTCTTGGCTCCAACTATAACATACTGATTTCCATAACTCCTCCACTCCGGGCAGTTTTGCTCTGTGGCCAGCCTGGCACTGTTTGCACAAAGTGCTGTTCCATTTGAAAACAGCTGTGCCTAGAAGCGGATGAGCATCGGCAAAGCGGAGATCATAAGTCAGCACAACTGTGCTAGGAGGCATTTTTCTGTTGCTGCTTTTGGTGGATGCTGACTAGAAAAATCAGACTCTCTATAATCAAGAGAACTTTACATCGTGCATTTTAGATGTTAAAGCTCTAAGCTCAGGGATCCTTAATGATTTACTCCCCTGGACAAAAGCTGCAGCTCATCGGTTCTGAGCATGGCACAGATATTATGAGATCTCATCAAAACGAATGTTATCAGAACTCTTTTTGAACAGGGTTTTTTAAAGTTTGCTAATGTATGATTACAAGATCTGCCTGTTGCTCCTCTGCTGGCTCTCACATGGTCGCATCTTCCCTACTTGAGTGACATAAGCTACTTCTATCTGCTGTCCGTAAAGCACATCTTGGTGGGATCTTAACTATACTTGGGGTCAAAAGGGGCACTGTCATTTCAATGTGTTAAGGAACTGGGAGTGCTGGTTCCTGTCACCTGGCTGCTTCCTTCGGTGCAGTTCTTTTTTTTTTTTTTCTTTTTGGTATGTGGGTAGCTCCCTGACTGGGAATCGAACCCAGGCCACAGCACTGACAGTGCCAACGCTGAAGCCTTAAGCCACTACACCATCAGGGAACTTCCCGGTGCAGTTCTTGTAAATGATGTTTTGGGTTTTTTGTTTTGTTTTGTTTTGTTTTTACATTAATGAGTCTATTGTCTTTTTTCCAGAACAAAGTTCAGTCATTCCTGTTTGAATATGAAATTTAAGCAAAGCAGGAATTTGAGATTTTGACTGATGTGCTGAATAAGGCATGGTTAGTACATCTCCTTCCTTCTCCTTTATGCCATCTGACTATCATCTTTGACGACAACATCTAACTCTCCTGCATACTCCTTTCCTGCAGCCATGAGTGATGACCCTGAGTGTGACCTCCTTAGCAAGAATCAGCTCTTGATGCTGATGGCAAAGCTGGTTTTATATTCACATTGTGGTCTAGTTTCCTAAGACAGAGTTAGACACTAGCTTGTCACCATACTGGGTGTAAAGCTTGGAGGCAAAGTGACCAAAAAAGGAAAGGCAAATCAATCATTTTCCTTCCTCATGAGAAAGGCAATTGTACCCTATATCTGGTCCTACCAGTATTCCAGAGATGCATCTTTGTTGTCTGGATGATCTCTGGTATCTTGAAACAAACAAGCAAACAAACAAATTCAGCCTGGTAACCATATGAAATAACTGACTGTGAGAAAGCAAGAAGGTGGGATGTAACCCTCACTTCTTAGTCAACGATAAAGTACAAGCTGAAATAATTAAGAGGTAAAAGTAGACACACTTATGTAAGAGGGTATGTTATTATAGAAGGGACTGGCTATCCCCCGAAATGTAGTGCTGCAGCTTGCATGGTGTAGGATCAACCTTGTGGTACACTGTCCCTGTGGGGATTACATTGCCTGGTCCTCCTGGCACCCAGATGTAGCCATGTGACCATTCTTATAAAGGAGCAGAAGCATTCTTTCCTGACTTTCTATTCTTTGTCCCCTGGATAGATACGGGAGGCTCCAGGGACCCAGGAATCGACAGAGTCACAAGGTGGGAGGATCCTGGTTCGCTAAGTCACCGTGTGGAAGAGAGTGGCCTGCGCACGAGGAATGCATTCCTTGGAATCTAACAGTTCTGTTTCTAAGAGCAGTTAGCATTGTCCTAATACAGTCAGAGAGGCAAATTGGACTGATGCCTCAGTCGCAGCAATGACCTTGTCTGTATTTATGGTCTGCGTTTCAGTAGCCCAGCTGATGTTGTATCCAAATGCTGATGGCCAGATGCCCCAGCAATTGATGCACTTATTTAAGTCAAGCCACACAATTCTCTTCATTTGCCACTTTATTTACTAGCAAGGATTTAAAATGGAATGCCCTCCTTTGTCTGAACACGCATTATCAAAGTTCTTTATCTATCAGTAGCAACAGAAAGTGCAACTTAACTCAACCTATTTCCTTTACATCTATTTCTGTACGTCTCATAGTCTCAATGTCACTGAGCACTACCCTCCCATACCTAAGCGGTCATCTGGCCTTCCCTAACACAGTTCTTTGATTTCATTGAGAACAGCCGTTTGTCAGATTTAGGTGGCATATGTGCTAATCATAGTTTAATTGGCCTCTCCTGGTCTGTGGTGGTACAGGTGCGATGCAAATAAAACATATATGGGCAACGGAGCTGATTGGAATTACGGTCGACTGACAGGAGGCATCAACCTCTCAGTGCTTGAATAGCCAGTTTATTGGATAAGACAGGACAATTACCACAAATGGCCTGTCAGAATGCTTAGAGCTCCCTACAGGCTTTAAGGCAGGTGTTTGTGCCTTCAGTTTAATCTCTTTTTTCCCCCTTGTTCCAGGCCACAGGCAGCCCTTGGCACCAACAGAAGCATTTATGTAGAAATGTGGGGTCACTTGGATGCCCAGCCCAGTGGATCTGGATATAAGTTGCCAAATAAGGCATGAGCTTCCTGGAATGCAAGCTCAGTCACTCCAGGGGAAAGGTAACTTGATTTGCAATCTTTTCTGGATCATCTGTGTGTCTGATTTAGTAGAATTGTGGAAAATTAAAAATGTTTTTCATTAGCTCCAGTGGACCCTCTTAGAACCTACCCCATTCAAATCCCTCATTTTACAACCAAGGATTGAGGTGGGCTGGGTGTCCACAGAGAGGTTAATCCAGTGTCCCAGGCCCAGTGACTCAGCTGCAGAGTCAGGGTGAGGTTTTAGGGCTTCTCGGCTAGTGCTGCTATGTGACCCACAGCTGCTGAGCTGAACGTCCTCGGCTGTCACCTGTCAGCTCCTGTTCGTAGGAGGACTTGAAGCCTCGGTACCTGCTAGAGCAGGCCTGTCCAACCTGTGGCCCAGGACAGCTTTGAATGCAGCCCAACACAAACTCTTGAAACATTATGAGACTTTGGGTCACCTTTTATTTTAGCTCCCCAGCTGTCGTTAGTGTTATTTTATGTGTGGCCCAAGACAATTCTTCTTTCAATGCGGTCCAGAGAAGCCACTGTTCTAGAGATTAGCAAAGTAAAACAGACACCTCCTGAAGAATTTGTGAGTATTTTCTTCTTTAAGCCCTCTTTTTCTTCTGCTGGGATTTTTGTATCTCCTGGCAGTTAAAATAATGGTTATTTCATGGTGGTGCTTTTCTTTCTGCTGGTGTCGAAGTTTGAGATCTGTGACTATTCTGCTGTATAGTTGAGTTCTATTTCATATATTGTGGCTGATCATCAAAGTTGTATTTTATGGGGATATGTATGGTAGTATTATTAACTCAATTTTAGAGACAGAGAAATGGGGCTTAAGGGGTGTCTTAGAACTTTTCTGAGGTCACCTGGGCAATAATGGCAGAGCTGGGATTTGAAACCGACACTGGCCTCCACCTGACCTGTGTGGTTGACCCCGTGCTACACGATCTGACAGACTTCCATAGTAGTGGAACTCACATCTAGGGAGTAGATTCAGCCTGGAGAGATGCTGTTTCACAAGGCTGAGATATTTTCTCAAAACTTCTCTTTCGGATTCAGTGGACACTTTCTGATTCTTAGATTGTTTCAAGCTGTGTGTCATCTGAACGTGGTTTCAGTGACCAAACTAGGATCAAATGTGGAGTTCTGGAAATGGGCCAGGGCAGGGGGGAGAAAATCCTGAGGTCTGGGTGATGGTATAGCCTTCTTGAGAAAGTTCTGTCAAGGAAATGACTGCTAAGTTATGTTAAATGTCACCTCCTTCTTCTCTGAAAGTAACTCAGTTCCTTCGATTTTGGGGCGAAAATTGGTCCTGGCTACGTTTTATGTATTTATCATTTTCCTTACTTGGGTCATTTCTGTCAAAGCTAAACAATTTCTAGGCTAGTAGAAAATTTTTGAGCATTACTGTTTTATGGACAAATTTATAAAACTGTCAGCTTTCTAGATGGTATTTTTGTGTGTGTGGATTTTTCTCAGAGAACCCTGTGCCTTGAAAAGCCATTATTTTTGTGTTTTACAGTTTATTACACACCTTTTACCTCCATGATATCCCTGGTGATTGTGTACAATTCATCCAGTTTCTCTTACTCTCATTACAAAGAACAAAAAGAATAGATGGCTTGTTAAGAAAAGCCAAGTTCTGGGAGAAATTGGCAGACACCACTCAATTATTGGTTTAGGAGAAGCACTTCTAAATCCTTGTTTGGACTGCAGGACGGAATGTGAAATTTGGGAGGTGTTCTCATCCAGGTGGTTTGTTTTCTTGCAAGTCTACCTTTTCTTCTTTTTTGGAGGATGAAGATAGGAAAATCAAAGACTCAGTTTTCCATTAGCTTCCTATTGAGCAATTACTCTACTTCTCACCTCTGTGTTGTCATGTATTGCTTTTCATAAATAACCAGTTAGCGTATTTGCATATACAAACACACATTGCCACCTAGATAAAAAGCATGACCAATTTCAAAGTCTGGGATAGAGATGCCCAAGGCTGAAGATGACGTTGACAGTCTTGTCCGTTCTGCCAGGAACTTGTTTAGTGTCCAGGTAGGTGCATAATTCTCATATATCTTTAAAGTCTAGTCCGTTTCTTTTCATCTTCTTTTTTGTCTCTGTTTTCTTCTAGAGTATTTATCTAACATATGTTCCATTGTCTTGGGTACAATTCTCTGCTCCTTGGTTGGCAAACATTCTTATAAACTAAAGGGGTTTGTAATAGGACCCTTAACAGAATGAATGGAGCAGTTAGATGGTTGTCCCCAATGTATCTGTATCCTTTGATGTGAGAACTTTGAATCGTTACGTTTGAATTGGAGGGAGGAGTTTCCTGACAATAAAGATTAGCAGGAGGAGAGACAAAAACGATGAGATGTTGTTTTGTCTTTCCTTCTTGCACAATAGGATGGGTTTGATTTCATCGGTTAATGGGGCATTGGTTAATGTAACTTTTTTTTCCTTACGAGAGGGTTTGGGGACTTTGTACCCAAGCAGTGGTGTTTTAGGGTCTCAGGGGCACAGAGTGGGAGAGCGGGAAGCCTGTCAGCACTGTTAGGGGGCAGCTCTGGGGTTGGCATCTTGGATTCTCTGAGACCCTGCTCCTGCATGGACACTGGCGTTCCCAGGGTGGTTGTGGTCAGCAGTTGCTGGAGGGAGAACATGGCAGTTTTGTCCTGGGGCCGTGGGTGACACACTGGTTCATCAACATGCCCAAGCCATGCCTTGGGAGCAATAGTGACTGGGGAATAGTTTCAGACCTCTTAGAACTATTGAGATACAGGAGTGAAGCAATTTGTTATTCCTGTGGGGGAAGAGTTGGTTATATTCCAGTTACAAGTTAATTCAGAAAGTTTGGTGAGTGACTAGAACTGTGAAGGTCTGGAATATTTCCCCCTACTTGCAGGCATCTTGCAACAGTTTGCAGATGCTGGCTGAAATCAGGAGATTCCTAGATATAGAGACAAAGGACTTTCTTATTCATAGTTCATCAGGCAGCAGGAGCATCAGATCTCATTGTCCCCCAAGTTCCTGGGATGATGCAGAGGAGAATGCTACACACACAATAGTTCTGTGTCACAGTGGAGGGATCCTGAGTTTAGGAGACCCCAGTTTTCTTTAAGGGACTGCTAGCAAACCCAACCTACCCTTGCCTCGGAGGGTGATGTTATCTTTCTTATACTGGTCAGGAAGGAACTCTGCCCTCTGCTTCCGGGGCAGACACTGTCTGTCTTCCAGGGCTGTTTGCTATTCACACTTGCTTGATTAGAGTCTAGAAGAACACTGCCAGTGCTTCTGCTGCAAAGACTTGCAGGAATGTGAGAGACCCATGAAGAGTTATCCCCCCACAATGTGTTCCAAAGGCTCGTATCTTTGTGATGGTTGCAGGTAACTAAGAATGTCTCAAATAAAAGGAGTAATGCCCATAGTGATAAAACAGGGGAAGTACTTTGGGGGCGTGCCGGGATTTTGTTTGTTTCCCACGATCTATCCACCAAGGCCTTTCCTCCTGTGGCCCATAATGGGGGATGCATTTCCCAGGTCGTGTCTCTTCTCTCTTATGATGGAAGTGCATCTGGCACAAATGCTTAAACTCTGCCCATCATACTGATAAGGCTTCAGCATTGGGATGCAAAAGAAAGGCTTCAGATGAAATGTCCCAGTGTCCATTAAGGAGTAATGACAGGGACCAGAAGATAGCTTATCACATCCTGTCACTGTGCAATGTGCTGGATCGTGTCAGCAGATTAACTAGTGGATAATGAAAAGTCCATGTGTGAGTGCGTGAGTGCATGAGTGAGTGAGCGTGCGTGCGTGTGTGTGTGTGTTGTGTGTGAGAGAGAGAGAGAGAGAGAGAGAGACAGAGAGAGAGAGAGACAGAGAGAGAGAGACAGAGACAGAGAGACAGAGAGAGAAGTGGGGAGAGGGAGGAGAAGGAGCTTGCATTCGGAGGGGGCTGCCATGCACACTGTGCGCACTTGGACACCATTGGACAAGTGCAGTTCACTTAAAGGCATTTCAGAGTGCTTAAATTTATTCTGTCATATTTCCTAAGACCTGCAAATGACGTCGCAGGGTTTGGGGTGGTGATTCTCTTTGGTAAACATGAAATTAGCCTCAGGAATACCTCTTGTTCATCCAGACATCGCTTTGGTTAAGGGCACAGTATTAATTACAAAGTCCCAAAGATTTCTGTGGACTGGTAGGAGAAAAGAAGTTAGTATTTTAATTAAGTATTTGAAAACAAACTGAAAAGAGGCAAATAGTATATACTTAACAGGAAGAGCCTCTTAGGCTGATTTATTTATTTATTTTGTAGCTAATCTGTTTGGAATGCTTTGGCTAAGGTGGAATAAATGTGTTATAAGAGAGGCTCTATCGAGCACAGTGTGATGCCAACTTAATCTGACTGTGGCAGTGTCTCACAGATCACTGTACCCAGTCAATACTCTATTATTGCAAGTTAAGTGGTTTGCTACAGTATTCCACACACAGGGTATTAGAAGCTGTGTTCCCTAATTTCCTAAGCAATAATGGTGTAAGCAGTATGCATTTTTTTTATTATTATAAAAGCTAACAGTTGCCTCCACAGAGTTAATGGCTTTTTATATATACCCTTGGTACCCAGGAGAGTCAGTCATAAATCAGAGCAAAATTAAACACATACTACGTTTTGGCAGAGTGAGATTTTCTTTGCAAAGGCTGAAGTATTCAGTTTTGCTTGGAAACAAACTTTAGTTTCCTTCCTGGTGTTTTATTTTCATTTTATTTAAACGGGTGTGTTGTTTCCTGATTAAAATGGATTTTGAAGAATTATAACCACAGTAAGTCACAGCATGGGCCTGGGCAGCGCTCTTGGCAGCTCCTGGAGGCTGTCTTCATCCGGCCGCCCTGTGCGCCCCCTTTTTTTAAGTGTTAACTACATCGGAGGCGCCCCTGGGGCTATGAACTGCCCGGTAAAGACTGTGGAGGGGAAGACCATTCCTCCTTTCAAACGGCTGCTGCTCGACCAGGTCAAGGATTGTGCAGGGCAGAGCTTACTTGATGAATTGCTTATCTACTCATTTTTTCAGTAAATAGACAGTAAGTAAGGGACAGCAGGGGAGACTGGTGAGGATGGTTAGTTTCCCTGCATCAGGAGCCCAGCCCAGAAACGGGGAGGAAGGGGGTCACTGAGAAGGGATGTGGGTGTTTCATTTGGACTGAATGTAGACCTTCCCCTGGGTGATAGGAACAGCAAGCTTCACTCTTCTGTCTCCGAGAGGCCTCTTTTTGGCTCCTCCCTGCACACGTGCTACATTTTTCTTTCTGCGTTCGAGCTGTTCCTATATCTTTCTGCATGTGCAGAATACAGTGGCGGCATAGGGTCCCAGACTGTACCTTCCAGGTTTCCATAACTGGTCCCACCCACTGGGCCAGAGTCAGGCCCAGGCCTTCGGGGGAGGGCCAGCTTTTAATGACCAGGGAGTGATGTGACACTGGCGGTATGCAGAGTGCATTTCTTGCTTACAAGTGTTCAAAGTAAACAATATTAAGGGCAAAACTAAACGCAGCCAGTCACTACGCCAAACATAGCCTTGAGGCCGCCAGTTGAAGGTCCCTTGACCAATTTTTCTTAGACCATGTCCCAAATTCAGGAAACACCTAGGGACGGGACTGGGGTGAGGCGAGTGAAATCTCAGGTGCAAAATTTAAGGTAATGCCTAAAAATATCAATAGTCCAAATAAATAATACTTCAATGCAGTATTTTTAAAAAGAAAAAAATGCAAAAAATTCTGTGGTGAACAAAATTCAAAATTTTAAATAAAGACAGGATCACTATTGATTTTTCTCTTTTGTCTTAGGCTCCCATATGGCTGAGAGCAGCACGGTTCACCAGGTGCCTGCCTGCAGACCCGTCAGTTATAGGCAGGGTCGTCATCAATACCCTCTGGGGGGAGGAGTCAGTTCTCAGCAGGAGGGATGTAGGCCAGGCGGGCACACCCCAAAAGATGTCTGCTAAAGGGTGTTAGAGCACGATCCTTTCTTCCTGGGTACAGTGCCTGTATTAGCTTAGGCTGCCATAACCAAATATCATAGATGAGACAGCTTAAACAACAGAACTTTCTGTTTTGTTTTGTTTTTTTTTTTTTCACTGTTCTGGAAGGGAAGTCGGAGATCAGGGTGCCTGTGTGGTTAGCTTCTGGTGAGGCCCTCTTCATGGACAGTTGTGTCCTCCTGTGGCTTTTCTTTGGTCCATGCCTGTGCGGGTGGTGAGAAAGAGAAGGCGGGCTTTCTGGTGTCTCACCTTATAAAAACACTAATAGTCCTAGTGTGAGGCCCATCCCCCACCTCATGGCTTCTCTAACCCTGATTACTTCCTGTCTCCAAGTGCCATCACAATGGAGTTAGGGTTTCAACAGGTGAATTTTGAGGAAACAGAAACATTGAGTCCATAACAGCCCTCCAAGATCAGGGATGTACTCTAAACATTCTTCACTCCTCCTTAGTAGTCTTTTTTGGGCTTATCATAGATGAATTAACCTTTACTTGAAAAAAAAATCGAGTTCTCTTTTGACAGTTTTGCCAAGATATAAGCCCACTAAAGTAAATTAAGATTTTTGTCATTGACTTCTTATTCCAAGTAAGTTGCCATGAGAGTATCTTTTGCAAAGCTGAATTAATCATCAGAAGAAGACTCAAAGATTTAACCAGAAAAATGAAGGTTGGGTGTATAACCATTTCTGAAACCCCTGGGACCTGGCTGATAATTACTCTTTGCATCCATAACAAGACAGAAGCATTTAGCATATGGTTTTGCGTTCCTGTCTAAAATCAATCAGAATATGTCACTTTGTGGCTTACTGTAGTCAATCAAAATGTTGTGCCCAGTTCTTCTAAATGTAAATCTCCTTAAGACATTTTTCAAGAAGAAATGTCAAATTATCAAGTGATAGGAATGTTGGTAGAAAAAATAAATTCCTTTAGACACTTTATAGGGATTACAAAATTAGAGAATGCTTTTATTTTCCTCTCATCTCCTCAAGGGCTGTTTTTATTTTGATGTTCAAACACCATATTGGAAAACATTTTAACTGTGAATATAATTTTGAAAACACTTCAAGCCCTGACAGTATCTGTCCTAGGCAGCCTCCTATCAGACTGGCAAAACAGATCCTAGAAAAAATAAGGAAATATTTTTGTTTTCAGAGTGCTTTATATGCAATTCCCTAGAAACAACCCAAAAAGATAGATATTCTTTTCTAAAAGGTTGCTGGTTTAGCACTTTTCCACTTATAAAGGTTGGAATTTCCCACTGGCTCAGTGGAGAGATTTGTATCACTTATCTCAAGTTCACTTACTAGCGCATTTGTGTTTGAGATGAAACGTGAGTCCCACCAGACAAGTGAGATTGTTCTTAAAAATTGGCCTCTTTCTCCCTCCCCCGCAAGTGTACTCAAGTCTAGAGTCTTCTAAATGTTCCTCCACAGCTAGCTACGACATCCTATCTTAAAACAGCAGCAATAGCTGCCATTTCTCTTTGTAGAGAACATAACTGTAGCTATAGCAAATGGATCTATGAAGATGGGTGATTTCTGAGGTCCTTAAGTGAAGCCCTCACTCTAATGCCTACTCCCCTTCTTTGTATTTATGTGGATGGAAGTAAGGATGAGGAAGGTGGTCACACAGGGAAAAATACCATGAAGGTTTATACAAAACACAGCTAAGTAACACTTGCCCTATCACAAATGTATTCACTGCATTCTATTTTCACTTCTGCCAGGGCATTTGTCATATTTTATTTATTTTTCTCCCTGCTGGTTACTTTTACTATGATTTTTAAAATTAATACTTCTTTTTTTTAAGAGCAGTTTCAGGTTCACAGCAAACTGGGGAGGAGGTACAGGGATTTCCATTATATCCTTTCCCCGCAACACATGGATAGACTCCCCATTGTAGACATCCCCCACCAGAGTGATAAACATTTGTTGCAATGAATGAACCTACACAAACATGGCATAGTCACTCAGTGTCTATAGTTCACCTTAGGGTTCATTCTTAATAGTGGACATTCTGTGGGTTTGAACAAATGTACGCTAATGTGTGTCCATCATCATGATATTATACAGAGTATTTTACCACCCTAAGTACCTTCTGTGCTCTGCCTGTTCATCCCTCCTTGCCCACCTGAACCCGTGACTACTGATCTTTCTACTATCTCCATATTTTTGCCTTTTCCAAATTGTTGTAGAGTTGGAATCATATAATATGTAGCCTCTTCAGTTTGGCTTCTTTCATTTAGTAATATGCATTTTAGGTTTCTCCATGTCTTTTCTTGTCTTGATAGCTCATTTCTTTCTAACACTGAATAATTTTGGCACTTACGAGTAAAGAATAAGGCTGGTGGCATTACACTCCCTGACTTCAATTTATATTACAAAGCATCAATAGTCAAAACAGCTTGATATTAGCAGAAAAACAGAAATATAGACCAATGGAAAAGAACTGAAAACTCAGAAATAAATCCACAAATTTATGGACAAATAATTTTCGATAAAGGAGCGAAAAACATACAATGGGGAAAAGACAGCCTCTTTAGTAGGTGGTGCTGGGAAAACTGGAAAAACATATGCAAAAGAATGAACCTGAGCTGTGAACTCTCTCCATATACAAAAATTAACTCAAAATGGATTAAAGACCTTCATATCAGACCTGCAACAATAAACTGTATAGAAGAAGACATAGGTACTAAACTTAGAGACATAGGGCTCAAGGAAGACTTCATGAACCTGACCTCAAAGGCAAGGGATGTGAAAGCAAAAATAAATGAATGGGACTATATCAAACTAAAAAGCTTCTGCACAGCAAAAGAAACCATCAACAAGGCAAAGAGACAGCCAACTGAATGGGAGAAAATATTTGCAAAGAACACATCAGATAAGGGTCTAATATCTAAAATATATAAAGAACTAATATGACTTAACAACAAAAAACCAACAACCCAATAACAAACAACCCAATTAAAAAGTGGGCAGAGAACCTAATCAGACACTTTTCCCATGAAGAAATACAAATGGCCACCGGACATATGAAAAAATGCTCATTCTCATTAGCTATCAGGGAAATGCAAATCAAAACCACAATGAGACACCACCTCACGCCTGTGAGAATGGCTGTTATCAACAAGACAAGGAATAACAAGTGCTGGAGAGGATGTGGAGAAAAAGGAACTCTCGCACACTGCTGGTGGGAGTGCAAACTGGTACAACCACTGTGGAAGGCAGTGTGGAGGTTCCTCAGAAAATTGGGAATGGAGCTACCATTTGACCCAGCAATCCCCCTTCTGGGGATCTATCCAAAAGACTTGAAAACCTTTGTCCACAAAGACTTATGTACCCCAATGTTCATCGCAGCGCTGTTCACAGTGGCCAAAACATGGAAACACCCAAGTGCCCTGCGACAGATGACTGGATAGAGAAGCTGTGGTGCATATACACAATGGAATATTACTCATCTGTAAGAAAAGATGAAATATTGCCACTTGCAACAATATGGACCTGGAGATCATCATGCTTAGTGAAATAAGCCAGACAGAAAAAACAAAGAACTGTATGACTTCACTCATATGTGGAATATAAAACTGAAAACAACAAAGAAAAAAATGAACAAACAAACAGATACCCAGGGACACAATCAATAGTTTAATGTTTATTTGGGGATGGGAAAGGAGGGAGGGGAAGCTAAATATAAGGTGATGGAAAGAGAAGTCACATTAGGTGGTGAACTTATTATACAACAAGTTGAAGATGCACTGTAGGACTGTATGCCTGAAACCTATGTAATCCTTGCTAACAGATGTCACCCCAATAAGTCTAACAATAAAAATGAATTAAAAAGAAAAAAAAGTTGTTTAAAAAAGAGATTCCATAAATCTGAAATTTTTTTCAGGATGGTGTAAAATCTTTCAAAGTTTATATTTTAGCAACCAATTGAGTAGTAATACTTGTGACCATTCAAACAGGTCCATGGGCCAGATTTAGGTCACCATCTGAAAGGTTCTAGCTGTTATACTAAAGAATAGTTTTAAAGAGTTGCAATTCTATTTTTCCCCAAGTATGTATTGTAGTCCCAAATGACATAAAGTAGTGCCTGCCAAGAAGAACTTAGAAAGATAACTGTAATTAATATCCTGTCCCTTTATTGGTACATAAAATAAATGTTCATGGATAATACTTGTATGGGAAGTGCTTACCTATCTACTCACTGTGGAACCATAGTAGATGAAGATGCATACTGTTTTACTTACCCAACTTAATAAGATGTTCTGACCTGGAACTGCATGAAAACAGCAAAAGCATGTATGGAGCGGGGGACTCATGCTGCATACTGAGCTGTATACAAATTTCTAAGTGTTTCATGCAGAGATACGCGTTCTTACGCGGGAAATCACAGATGACGTGCACGTGTAACCGGGTGTAGTTTCGGCGTTCATCATTAGTTGCCCATGAGGAGTATGTAGAGGATGTTCTTTGTAGAAGTCGTGAGGGTGGTCTCTTGTTTTTCCTCCTGGCTCTTTCTATCCGTTGTTATCCTAACCCAGGCCACCCGCACGTGTTGTCTGTTTCACTGTGTCCGAGTGTTCTGGTCTCTGTTTAGATGTGTGTTGAGACACTAATCACAGCAAACTCTGCGGCATCTCTCCAAGTGTGCGTCTGCATAGAGTTCAGGTGAATTTGTGTTGCTTTAGCTACTTCTGTTCCTAACAGCTGTTTTAGGGCATGATGTAGTGAGGTGACATCCCCTCACTGTCAGTGCTTGAATGTCATTTGGTGCCCTCTTGGAAAGATGGGTTTGATGAGTCACCATGATTATTGTGTGGCGAAAAGAAGGGACTCTGCTAAGGCCCCAGTGTCTGTTCTTCAGTGATCACGCCCCACCTTTCACTGTAAATATGTCCCCTTTCCTACTGCAAGGGTACTTCCTGTCCCTAGATTTTTCATACTTCCCTGTGGTGTCTTGTGTTTTTGTTTGTTTGTGTGCTTTTTCACTTTTGCCCTGCTCCCTCTCCTCTTCTTTACCTATTTTTTTTCTAATTCCTTACTTTGAAAGGTAGGTTGCCGACTTAAGATCTTTCTCCTGTTTTAGTACTGTCTTTGGCAGCTAGTTATAAATTTCCTTCTAAGAACTACTTTAGCTACACTCCATAAATTTTGGTGTGTTGTGTTTTTGTTTTCATTCATTTCAATGTATTTTCTAATTTTCCTTATGATTTCTTCTTTGACCCATTGGTTCTTTAGGAGTCTATTGTGTAATTTCCACATATTTGTGAATTTCCCCAATGTCCTTCTGTTATTGCGTTCTAATTTCATTTCATTGTGGCTGGAGAACATATTTTCTTTGGTATAAATTTTTATACATATACTGAAACTTGTTTTATGGCCTGGCATATGGTCTATCCTGGAGAATGTTCCATGGGCACTTTATAAGAATGTACGAGGACTATCCAGAAAGTATCCAGCTATGTAATGGAAAAATAGAGGCATTTATGGCTGGCTTTTTTTCTGGACATTAGGGCTGTGGGATGGAGAACTCTATAGATTTATGCCGGACCTCGTTTATTTATAGTGCTCGTTTCTTCTATTTCCTTATTGGTCCTTTGCCTCGTTAATCTATCTATTATTGAAGGTGGGGTTTTTAAATCTGATTTTTTTGTTGAATTGTGTATTTATTCCTTTAATCATGTCAGTGTTGACTCCATTTATTTTGGGGCTTTGTTAGTTGAGTATATGTTTATAACTATTATGCCTTCTTCATGGATTCACCTTTTATCATTATAAAATGTCTTTCTGGTCCTCAGTAACAGGTTTGTCTTAAAGCAAGCTCATCCAACCCATGGCCAGCAGGCTGCATGTGGCCCAGGATGACTTTGAATGTGGCCCAACACAAATTCATAAACTTTCTTAACACATTATGAGTTTTTTTGTGACATTTACTTTAGCTCATCAGCTATTATTAGTGTCACTTTATGTGTGGCCCAATACAATACTTCTTCCAATGTGGCCCAGGGAAGCCGAAAGATTGGGCATGCCTGTTAAAGTTTATTTTGCCTGATATAAGTATAGCCACTCCAACTTCTTTCAGTTACTGTTTGCATGGTATGTCTTTTACTGTCCTTTTAATTTTCACCTATTTGTGTCTTTGAATCAAAAGTGTATCTCTTGTAGATAGCACATATGCCTTTTGGAGGGCTTAATTCATTTACATTTATACAGTTACTACTAAGGTGGGATTTATGTCTGCAAGCTTGCTATTTGTATGTATATGTCTTTTTTCCTTTTTGTTTCCAAATTATTCCATTGCTGTTTTGCATTTGTTTATTAGATAGTTCATAGTCTACCATTTGAACTCCCTAAGGCTGCTGGTTTCCACAACTACTGTGATAGTAGACTTGGTTTTCAAGGCTATTGTAGAACTGGGTAGAGGGTGAAAAGATAGTCTACCTTACAGATCGGTGATGACTTTGTCCTTTCATCATCATTGGGGACTATCCAACACAAGCAGACACTATATTATCTATAGTGGTTAACATCTCAGACTTTGGAATCAAATTACTTGGGTTTAAATCCAGAACTTACCACTCACTAGCACTGTGACCATGGGTAAGTTATTTAACCTCCCTGAGCCTCTGTTTGCCTGTCTGCAAAATGACACATGCTACCTATGTTGTAAGATCATCATGAAACTTAGATGGTGTAATACACATAAATTATTGGAATGGTGTATGACACGGCATACTGAACAAATGTTTATCCATAGTATTATCAGGATGTAAAAGGGTGTCAAGAATCAAAAACTCATAGAACACTAGAATTGTGAGTGCCTGTGGCTGCGGTAACACATTACCACAAACTCAGTGATGTAATACAACAGAAATCTATTTTTTCACAGTTTTTGGGGCCAGAAGTCTTATATCAGTGTCAGTGAGCCAAGATCAAGGTGTTGGCGGGGCTGTACTCCCTCTGGAGGCTCTAAGGGACAATCGGTTCCTTGTGTCTCCCAGCTTCTGGTGGCTGCTGGCATTCACTGGCTTATGGCTGTGTCACTCATGTTTCTGTAGCTCATGTCTCTGGCTCTGTGGTCACAGGGCCTTCTCTTCTACTGTATGTTTTCAAACCTCCCTCTGTCTCCCTCTTATAAGAATACTTATAATTACCTTTAGGTCACATCTGGATAATCCAAGATCATCTTACCACCTCAAGATGCTCACCTTAATCATATCTGCAAAGTATTCGTTTTGGCAGGTAGGTTAACATTCATAGTCTGGTTTATATTTGCCTACATCTCATCTGTACAGTCTATTTAAAAAAAGTGTGTGCTAAGCCCAATTCATGCCTAAATGGTAATTGAGGTTTTATAATGACTTATCACATTTAAAATGTGGGAAGTAGGTTAATCAAAATTCTTATATTTTCAGGTGTCAAAAAACCACTGAGTGACTTAGGCATTGACAGGAGTATTTTGGTTCAGAAAAATAAAGAAGTCTAGGAACACATGTGGCTTCAGCAGGGTAACTAGGGTGCTCAGGATGTAGTCTCTCTATCTCTCAGTTTTGGTGCTTGTTGATTGATTTTATTGAGCAAGCTAAAGTAAGATGGCAAGATGATTACCAGCCATCCAGGCGACCATGCTATCTTCCTAGTGGAAAAAGCTCCATTTTTTTTTCAATAATTTCTGGAATTGCATTCATTGGGCTAGCCAAGCTTACCCACCTAACCCTGAATTGAGCCGGCCATCATTGAAACTGTGAGGACATAGAGTAAGGGGTGATGGTTCTCCTTTAAAAATGTCAAAAAGCCAAATATATGGTGATAGAAAGAGAACTCACACTGGTGGTGAACATATAATGCAACACATAGACGATGCACTGTAGAATTATACACCTGGAATTTATGCAATTCTTGGTAACCAATGTCACCCCAATAAGTCTTGCAATAAGAAAATATTTTTTTAAAATGTCAAAGAGCTGCTTTCAGAAAAGGGGAACTATTTGTTGGTCAGGCCACAATAACATGTAATATGCAACACATGACATGTATCTACAGAACAATCCGCATGCTGTATGTAATCACACTTTCCACTCCTAAGTTTTGCCGAAGGCTAATGGAATCAACCCCATTGCTCTGTAGTCATGCATCAGGCTTTGTGTCTATTTGTGTTGGTTTGTACCTTAGATGAAATTTACCGGATGGGAAAAATCCACTGGTGGTGCCTAGCCAGTAAGCTAACCTGGTGGAAATGATCAGAGAATGTGGGCAAATTTCATCTTTGAACAAATGAATTAAACATGCATAGGGAGTGGTTTAAATGGCCAGCAGGAAAATGCTGCCTAATCGTTGGAGAAGAGAGCAAAAAGCCAGCTGAGCAGCGAGGCTGGCGTCCCTCCTGTGGTCGGGCCTGAGAGGTGGCCGTCGCCAGTAGGCTAGCACCGTGCTTTGCAGCACTGCGCTTGTCTGAGTGTGCAATATGCTACCTACATCTGGGTCTGGCATAATCATCCCCGACTAATGGGAGGTGAGGGGAGGGGGTTCAAGTGCTGAATAAATAAATTACTTAATTATGTATTATTGGAGAGAAGAGCAGATGGTCAGCTTAGCCCGTCCCCTGTAGCCTTCAGCTTCCGAATGGAGGGTAGGCCCTCAGAGGCCAGAGCTGGTTGGGCCCTTGATTCTGTTTCTCTGCTGGTCCTACCAGGGGCTCCTGGTCTTCAGGATTAAATGGGCCTCGTTTTCCCAAGTCTGAAAGGCCTGGGGTGCTCCAGTGCCTACTCTGACCTGAAGCTGGGCAGGCCTAAGCTGGTTGGCATTTTCCACTTTGTTAATTTTGGCACCAGATGGAGGTAGATATGGATTTGATTTCCTGGAAAATGGCTGAAAAGTGATTTTCAATTGAGGATCTAATCAAACGTGAAAGGGGTAGTTGAGCATTGACTTAATGTGCTCAGGAGATTCTCCTATCACTACACACCGTATGCTTGTTTACCGTGGCTTTGGGTGTCCCCATGGAGAATCCACGGTTTTTGTTTTTTCCCTGAGTACTGGTTGCTCTGGTGTTAGAGGAAGTATTCTGGAAGCATTGTGTTTGTTTCCAAATGCCTCAGTTTGGCATGGCAGGGTCTGCAGAGCAGGGGTCCCAAATGCTGGTCTGGGGATGGTCGCCAGGTTGGCTGCATGAGCATCACCGGGTGTTTATTAAAATTACATGTTGTTTAGCTCCAGGCATAGAGCTTCTGATCCATTAGGTCTTGGGTAGGATCTGGGAATCTGTGTTTCTACAGATGATTATGAAGGAGATTTGGAGATCACTGTGTATCAGTTGTGGAGCTGTAAACTCAAAAGGGTTATTACAGATCTTTTAATAATGGCTTGTTTACAAAGCTTTGGGCAAGTTTGAGGGAAACTATTAATGATGGTGAGGGACCCACAGCTAGCAATAGGGGGAAACAGGTGCAAGGGGAGTGAGTAATTGTCAGAAGCTGGGGAGACTTGTAATAAGAAAGGACCCCACCTGATATAGTTACCTGTTTGTTCCCCATAAGAATGGAAGAAGCTTCTCGAAGCCTGAGACTGTTGAGTTCACTGCTGTGTCTCTGGCATCTGTTTTAACACATGACACGTAGTTCATACTCACCAAGTACTGGTTAAATGAATGAGTAGATCAATGAGTTAATGTTCTAAAGAAGTATATCCTTTAGCATTTAGCAAAAATAACTAAGAAATTTTCCATTTTAAACAATATTTTATCAAGTATTTATTTGATATTTTGCTAAGCATTTTATCAGTCTTATTGCCACTGAGGGGTGTTTGGGTTTACAATCAAGTAAGGGGATATATGTATCATACACATACATCTACACCCATATAAAATCAACAAACACACATGTAATATATGAACATGTAGGTGCAGATATATAAGGACGTATAATATGTGAATGTGTTTTTACATATGTGTGTGCATAAATGCATTTGTATATAAAATGTTTTTGGCTCAGGAAGGAGGTAGCTTCATGCTCAGTGTCTCACTGGAAAATCTCCACGTTCTGCCCCAGGAGACGGTGCCGAGGGCAGAACACAGGAGGAGACAGTGGAACGTCACACGGATGAAGAGACCTGACCATGGAACACCAGGTAAGTTCATTAAAGAACTGAACAGTGTTTCTCATGGTCTTTGTGAAGCCTTGGCATGCCTGCCAATGGAATATGGTCTAACAAAGGCGTTCTGTTCTCTGCTCCTGCCTTAGGAAGCCGTAGCCTAATAAACTCGCGTGGTCAACATTTATGGTACTCTGCTCTCCCTTCCAGGACCCTTTGAAATATCTATTTTTTGAACTAAGTTTCGCCTGAAAAATCTGCATCAAATTTGAATGAGATTGAATATGTTTCAGGGCTCAAGCAGCATGTCTTCCATCTGAAGCAAAATGGAGATGAATTTCAATTAGATGTTCCCATTATAAGCTGTCTCCACCTGTAGTTTTCATCAAAAATTGCTGGGAAGTGTGATATAATGTATGATCAGGATTTGCCCACTGGCAGTGGTGTCCCATTATCTTAGTAAAAAAGCACAAAATAATTAGTCTGATGCATATAGACAGCAGCTTCTTACTGTGAGTGGCTTTAATTGTGGTGGGTAATAATATATATGAGGTTTGAAGCATTATATATTTCCCTCCCAAGAAGACACCAATTACTAATTCAGCTGACAAAGTAACAGTGTTACAGAAGATTTAATGCAAACTGAACATCGTAGTCAATAGCCACTGTAAAATGTCCATTTTATGGCCTTATTTTTGCCTGAGCTTAATTTATGTTAATTTGGTGGATGCATACAGTCTGGACGTAGGCTGCTGGCTTGAGAGTGAGTACTTGGTTATTGTACAAATCACGGCGGAATGCATTGGCTTCATCTAATGCGATTCTTTCTCCTACAGTTGGAGTCCTTCTCATCTTGTCATTTCCCTCACCTCATTCCTGCCTGCTAATTCACGGGGCTCTGAGTGCTCAATATGGAGGAGATCACTTCCTTTTAGAGTGGCATCTTCCAAACACCAGATGCAGTGTTTCTGGGTTTCAGAAGGAGGGAATTCAGCAAACCTCTTTGTGGGTCAGTGTGTTTATACCAGTCCACCTTAGATGCTTTAAAGGAATATATGATTGCCTCTCCTCATCCTTCCATTCACCCCTCAACTCTGTGGTAATATAAAAAGTGAGGTTTCAGAGTATATAATCTGAACTATTTTTTTTCAGGAAAGGTTTTTGTTAGTTGATTTTTGAGTAATTGGAAATGGTATTTTCTACTCCATTCCCAGAATCCCCCATTCTCCAAGGAGGCCTGGTTCTTTTTCTACCTGGACATTAGGTATGTTCATTGCTCCTGAGATATCATTGGTTTTAGGCCTTTCAGTTGCTGGGTCAAGGAAATACATGTGTGTATACTAACTTGTGTCTATATAGTGTATCTATAAATATTTCTATATACAACCACTTTAATTTATATTAAACTAAACATGAGTTAATAATGATGTCTCCAACTCTAATTTTATTACCATATATGAATTGTTCTAGCCTCTTTTCTTGCTGGTTTGTAAACTCCCACTTCAACAGTAAGAAATCTGGCTTCCGTCTATATACTTGTTTAATTCCTGAATACATGTATAGCTGCGATTTGTTAACCTGTACTTGCATGGGGAAAACTTCATCAACTAGAGCGTAGTGCTTACACTTGATCTTGGCCAAAACAATGAGAAGTGATTGAGCATAGTGTTTAAATAGCTTCTTTTACCTTTATTTTATAAACTCCACTAATTTCCAAAGGTACTTAGGTCAGCACCCTCACCCTCACCCCTTCTGGTGAGGTTATTTCAGTCATTTATACTACTGTTAGGTTACATTCTGCATTCCATCCTGGGATCCCATGTCATCCTAAGTAATATTTTTTTTAATCTGCATACATTAAGGTCCATTATAAAATGCTATAATGTTGAATGGATTTTGACAGATGCATAGTGTAATGTATCTGCAATTATGTATCATACAGGATAATTTTACCACCCTAAAAAAAACTCCTGTGCTTTAACTAGTCACTCTGTCCCTGCTGAACCCGGTCTTTTTACTATCTCTATAGTTTTAAAGCCTTTTCTAGAATGCCATATAATTGTAATCAGACAGTATGAAGCCTTTGCAGATTTTAAGTGAAAACTTAAAGATAGGCATTTATGATTCATTCATGCATTTTATGACTTTATAGCTCATTTCTTTTTGTTCCTAAATAATATTCCATTGTATGGTTGCCATTTGCCTTTTTGAAAGGTACATAAGCAATTCAATGGAGAAATTATAGTCATTTCAACAAACAGTGTTGGATCCATTTCAACCCATTTGTAAAACAGGAACCTAAATTGCACGCATCCTTAAATAAAAATCCACTCAAAATGAATTACAAACCTATTTTTAAAATTATAAAACTTTTAGAAGAAAACCTTTATGACCTGGGGTTAAGCAAACTGTTCTTAGATGGAACTCCAAAAGTAGAATCCACAAAAGAAGTTGATAGATTGGAATTTATTAAAATTAAGTACCTCTGCTCTGCAAAATTATTTAGAGAATAAAAGGACAAACTACAGGCTGGGACAAAATATTTACAAACCACATGTACAACAAGGGACTTGTACCCAAAAATATATAAAGAACTCTCACAACACAATAATATAGGTGATGTATAATAGAATTGTACACTTGAAACCTATACAATTTTGCTAACCAATGTCACCCTAATAAATTTAATTAAAAAGAAAAAAGCAAACTAATTTCATAATTGGCTGAGACTTGGACAGATGCTTCACCCAACAGTATAAACAAATGGCACTTGGAAAGATGTTCAGCACCATTAACCAAAAGGGGAATGCAAGTATGTGATCTGGCCCCTTAGTGCTTCTCTGCGTTCCTCCTGCATCTGCCTGCCTCACTTGCCCTGCAGCAGCCGGACCATACACCTTTGCTGATCCCAGAATGTCCCAGATGCAGTCTTGACCTCTACCTGAAATGCTCTCCCCACAAACGTTCATGGTGCTAGCTCTCTCACCTTCTTCAAACTTTGCTTACCTGTCGCTGTCCTACTGAACACTGCCATCTCCACCTAGATGTAAATTGCAATCTGCCACCCTACCATGCTCAACTCCTCTCTGGTTTTTTTCTTTTGAATAGCATTTGTCATCTCCCAACAAATGTTAGGATGTACAGATTATATTTATTGCTCATTAATTATCTTTCTCTACTAATATCAACATTTTATGAAGACAGGAATCTTGCATTTTGTTTACTGATAAATCCCAATGTCTGACATAGAGTAGATGATCAATCAATATTGTTGTTGTTAAAGAAATAAAGTTGTTGTCTACCATTTGATATTGTGAAGTCTGAATGTCAGATATCATTTTTAGGTGCTTTTTAAATCTTTAACTTTAGCGGTTAGTAGTTGTGTATAAATAGCATTATGTTTTCCTTTTATCTACATTAGAATAACATGATGATTTTGCACAGGATCCCTAGTTCTAAGACTTATGACTAGTTAATTCTGCTTTCTTCATGTTGCTATATATTTTTATATCTTTCTGTCTTTCCTCCTCTTCTTTTTTGTTATTTTTATGGGAATTTATAATTGATCTGATAGGTGATAATCTTCTATTCTTTGTGCTCAAATATGAGATGATGCTTTTTAAAAAACTCAGGAGCTCAAGGTACTGTTGTTAAATACATTTATAAAATAGTTCATTTTTCAAAGCAAGGGGTGATTTTGCTGCAGAGCAAGGCTTTGCCTCCTTAGTTCACTTAAAATATGGAATTGGTACCAAGGATCCCAAGGAGAACCCATTAGAAATAAGTGAAAAGATACTCGTTTTTCATTGAACAAACTTGATAAACTGACAGAAGCAGAAGATGGGCCAGTTTCATTTTTACCTTCTTGTTTACATCCACAGTCAAGCTTTTTAGATATACCATTAGAACAAAAGGGCAGATAAAAGCCTCCGGTTTTGCGAAGTGTTACACAAAACACACATCATGGGTGTCTCAAACTCTCAGTTCAGTTCTTAGCTCAAACTCAGGTTTGAACATACGGCTGCTGTAACTTCTCTTATATAAAAGGAATCGAATTGCCTGGGTTTAGAAAACCTACACAAGCAGTCTTTATGTGGAGAGCTGTTTAGGCTTAAATGGTTATTTGTTCTTGGACAAATCTGTAGAATGAGCATGGGTTTCAGAGCCACAAAGCCCTGGGATTCAAGAAGCGAGAAAAACAAAGTCTCAGGCAGGCTTCCTGGTGAAATCAGTCTAGTGGAGGGAGATTAATGAAATAATCGCCTAACAGGTAATTGCAAACTGGAAGAGCTGCACACACAGCATAGAAGGAGCTAGAGAGAGGACGAGAGGGTGGTGGCCCTGTCTGTGGAGTGCAGGACAGGTATCCCTGAGGAAGTGGTGTTTGAATTGGGAATGAAAGGTGTGAGTTTAGTGGGTGAAGTGAGATGAGATTGGGAGGAATTTCCAGTCTGACGCAACAGTATTAAAATAAAAAATTCTCTAAGGCAGAAAGGATCATCGCCTGTTAGCAGAAGAGCAGAAAGGACAGACAGGACTAAACGAGGGAGAATTAAGGGGGCAGTGTTGTTAGGTAAGACCTGGGCAAAGGTTAGAGCATGCCTCACATAAGAGCATGCCTCCAAGAAGGATCTTGATCTGTTGCTAGCAAATAATTTTCAACAGCTTTGAGAAACCATAGAAAGTTTCTATACAAAACTTTAAATGTTCAGGATTTGGTTTCAGAAACATCACTTCACATGTCCAAATGTGGAAGATCAGCTGAGGTGAGGGGAGCTGGAGAGGAAGTCGGCTAGTTAGAAGGCTGTTACCTATCAGTCACTGTCAGGGAAGTGACGGTGTGTGGACTGAGGTGGTTTGGACTAGATCCGTTAGGAGGCTCTTGTAATAATCTAGGCAGGAGCTGAGAGGGATTTGGATTGGAGTGGTGGGAGAAGGGATGGAGAGGGATGACAGTTTCCCATAACTGTCTGATTTCTTCATTGTCAAAGGGACCAGTATGGGCCATCCATGTCATTAATGCCCTCCATTAGCTGCCTAATGCCCATTGGTCTGAAATGTACAGGCATGGCTATGGTTTCCTGGATCCCATTTTGGAAATCTAATCATAGTGCAGATTTTTAAAGGACTAAGATCTCCATCAGGGATCCTTCTGCAGTTTTAAGAAAGACAGCATGATGCCGTGAGGAATGACGGCATGGATAATCTGTTAAAACTCCAAGAAAACTCTGGAAGAGGAGGGCCCTTGCCCAAGGAACTCCCGCAGTGGCTGGCAGCTCACACAGCAGCAGGAGGTGGGGAGGTGACACACACACACGGCAGGTGTTCTACTGAGCTCCTCCATCTGGATGGGGTCTTTGGTTCTACTGCTTTCTCCCAGGCATGCAGGAAGCATGTGCCATTGATGTATCTTCATTATGACGAACAGGACACTGGATAGAGAAAAAGCAGTTGCCATTTCCTGAAAGCCCAGGGTCAGTGAGAACCCCAAAACTGTTGTGGGAAAGAGATGGGGCTGTACTGTGTTTAGCAAGTGTGTGCGTGCGTGTGCTTTGAAGGACTGTTAATAGTATTAAGGTAAACCCTCTAGTCCTGACAGGTAACCAACAATACGGGGGTAACGTGTTAAGAATGGCTTCTGTTCAAATCCTTCCTCCTTCCAGCCTCCACTGCTTCCTTATTTCTTAGATCTCATTTCCTCCTTCTCTCCCCGTTGGCTACCGTGCATCAGCCACAAGGACCTCCTCATTGTTCCTTGGAGATCCCAAGCGTGTTGCCATCTCATGACATTTGTACTGGCTATTCTGTCTATCTAGAATTCTCTCCTCAGACCTCTGTTCCTGGTTTGCTCTGTCACTTTAATCGGTCTCCGCTCAAACTGATTCCCGAGAGAAGACTTGCTTGGCCACCCTTCTCCCCACCAGCCCTTTCTGTTACCCTCTCCCCTTTCACGCTGCTTTTGTTTCTCTACGGAGCTCTCTGCACTGCCTGACTCTGAGGTGCACAGATCTGTTTATCTTCCCACGTGGAATACAGGCTCCATGATGCATAGATTTTGACAGTTTTCTTCACTCCGCTGTCCCGAGTGTCTAGAACGATGTCTGCGTAGAGTAGGCACACAAGAATCACAGGGAGGAATGGCCAACTGATCTCATTTAATATTCACAGCATCATCTGGGATGTAGGTGTTAGTATTACCCAATTTGACAGAGAAGGAAATAAGATGAAGCATTTTATACAAAATCAAACACATTGATTTCAGAGTCTGATCTTTTTGTTGAAGCCATTCAGTCCCATTTTAATGTTTGATTTTTCTGTAGATCATGTAAGCTGGAGAGAAGAATCAGAAAACACTACTTACCTTTGTTATTAAAGCTGTCCTTTTGCCAGGCCAGCGGGTATACTACAAAGAGAGGGTGATGGCATGGCTATTGTCCAGGGAAAAGAAAACCCTTTTGAGATGGGAGGTAGGGACAGATGGAAAATTGTCATGGACTGAATATTTCTGTCCCCTTAAAATTCATACCCAGAGATAAGGACAGGGCCATGGTATCTGAGGTCTTCTTGTCCTGAGCACTGATCTTATCCTGTCCCTTGTCCTGTGAGCACCTATAACAGAACATTGCAATAGAATTTTTCAAAGGTAAGAAGATGTTACAGATGCTCCATAACTAAGGTACCCAATTAAAATGCAGCCTATTTAAAGGAGTGAAATCGTACAGTCCAGTAAAGATAACAAGGGGTCAAAATATTGAGAAGATTTGGTGAGGAGGTTTTCCATTAGAGATGTTATGTTAAATCTTATATTAGTCACAGTTCTTCAGGGAAACAGAACAAATGGGATATAGATAGATAGGTAGGTAGGTAGGTGGATGGGTGGATGGGTGGGTGGATGATGATGGATGGATGGATGGATGGTTTATTTTAAGGAGATGGCTCATGTAATTGGTAGGACTGCTAGGAGAGTGTACAGCTGGGACCACTACGGGTCTCACTCATGCCAGGCAGAGCCAAAGAAACTGTAGTAAAAGCAGAGAGAGCCACTAGAAGAACTGTATTTAGGGAATTAACTACTAATGGCCAAACAGATAATACACCTTTTCCATGGACAAAATGTGGGCCCCATGAGGATCAGATCTGTCCCTGAGCTGTTTTAGGTTCTACCTAAGAGGGGAGGCAAGAGCTCCCAACAGTGGGAGTCTGTGTATCGAGTGGCCCACCGGAGAACCACACTGAAGGAGAAATCTTAGCCATGTCCTCGGGACTGTCCTCTAACAGGCCCACAGGGGAAGGAGACTCCGAAATACCTACCTGAGTACCTGTTTTAAGTATCTGTCAGGCTTTGGCACTTTCATATGTTGTGGAAGGTTTTGCTGCAATGAACATGTGGGCTTTCCTGAGAATCTCCTGGCCTCCTCACCTACACCCACTCCCAGTGTTCTCAAAGTCTGACAAAACAAGCTGGGTATTTCTGTGCCTCTTTCTCTCTCCCTTGACGGTTGTAGATGGCTAGGACACGTCCATCCTTCTCTTTCTCACTTTTATTTCTTCTGATCCCAGAACTGGAAAGGTTCTCCACTTCATTCTCCTCTTGGGCAGGAATTTTTGCTTTTTTGTGTGAGGGCTTGTTCATCTACTCTTTATTAGTGACATAACCTTAATGCAAGAAAGGACACAGGGAACCAAGTGTATTTTAGCAAAACTAAGAAGATATTTGGGGAGCTCATCTGTCTGTTTCCTCAGCACTTCACTCCTTTGCTCTGCTGCTGTCAGAGGAATTTTACTGGCTTGCCTTCCTTGTGGGTGTTCAGGTGAAGCTCTCGTTGCACTAAGAACCTTAACTCATGATTGCCTCCATTACACAACCAATTTCTCTCCTTCCATCTAACTACAGGTCCCCTTCCTTCCTTCCTTTTTTTTATATTTCATAATTTTTGGTTACTTTTCTAGCTGGGTTAGAGAAGAATTATAATAACTTTATTTCAGTGCTTTACTCTCTTTCTTATGAGTTGTTTATACAAGCTGTATTCAATCATTGGACTCAAAGGTGTGGATAAGTTGGACAACAGGTGTGTTAAACTACGTTTAAAGGTGCATGCAGCAAACAAAACCCTGGGTTCTCTGTAGACAAAATACCACAGACAAACAAACAAACCCTCCCCAAACCATGAATATTTGACCAGAGATATTTCTAATAACTTTAGTATATTGTCTCAATAGATAGTGGAGTGATTTTCTCTTTCCTAGGTCGGGGTAGAAGCATATTTTCAGTAAAGGTTTTAATTGTGTAATTTGACTTTTTAAAAATAAGATGCTGGATGTAATGTCTGTATGTGCATTCTCATTAAACTTTCTTTTCAGTCACACATTTAAAGATTCTTGTTTGGGTTAAGTCAGCTCTTCAATCAGTTTGTAGCACATTGTAAAAGAATATACTCAAAACAGACCTAAACTGTCAAGCTATGACAACTTTGAATGAGGAAGATTTTCAGAAATTATGAGTGAGATATTTTAAATGTCTCCTTGACATCCGCAGCACTATTCAAAATACTTCATCAGAGGCATGTGCTTTAAAAAAAGTACTTGAAAATTAATGTGAGGAGTGCAATTTGTTAGTCTTTGTCCCAGCAAATGCTTCACAGTCACAAGCCTTTGCAGTAACCTGGCACTGAATCTCTCCACCGAGGAGCAACTGGATGTGGGAGAGATGGGGGTCTTCTGTTTCAGGGGTAGTTGGAAGGGCCTCGAGCAGAGCAGACACAAGAGGCTTGATTCCAAGACTAGATGATACCTGTTCAAGCCTATGGCAAGTGGCAAAGTCCCTCTGTCCTTTGAGAGGAGAGTTGTATAATTTAGTGATTCCTTGAAGGAGCCATTTTATCCTTGGCTGTGAGTCAAGGACGTGAGCTATTTGTCCTGACTTCAGCTCATCATAGAGAAGGCTATGGCAAAGAGACAAAGCCTTGGCTATTTGTTTTAAATAAGTCTCTTAAGGGGTGAAGAAATATCACAAGCCTAGGGCAGTCCTAGATGAGCTTCCTCTAAATCCAAGGAAACCTTTCCAACACCTGACCTGGGAGGAGCCCCCTGGGACACCACTTAACTGGTGAAGGGGCTTAGGAATGGATCGTGTTAACATGGACTTGCACGTTTTATTTCACTGCTTCTCAGGCCCTGTCACATGCGTGTGCTGTATGCTTATCTGTTGCCAGAGTTTAGGAAATCAGATTGGGGTGGGTACACAGTGCTGGATAATGAAGCCAAAAAAACTTAGAATGGATTTAAAGATGATTCTGTCTTCCCGGGGCATAGAGTCTCTGGTCTGTGAAGGTGCCTCAAAGGGAAGTTCGCAGTAAGGGTGTCACAACACTGTCACAGAGCCCAAACTCATGGAGGACGGAACGCAGGCTCCCAAACCCCATGCAGACGGCTGCACTCTCCCGGACTGTAGTGGCGTCTTCTGCATGTGCGTGCGTGTGTGCGTATACGTGTGCATGTGTGTGCGTGCGTGCGTGCATGTGCATATACGTGTGAGAAGTGCACAAGAGGCAAGAGTATGGGGGTAAGACAGCTTTTTAGTACTTTACATATTTCTATTGTCCCATAGCTAACAAATCGGGAGAAAATGGGCTTTAGAAAGGGTTCGTATTTATTCTATCTTGTGAGTGGCAGATGCAGGATTCTGACTCATACATGTCTGCCTAATGGGCCTGAGCTCCTAACTGTGGTTAATCTTTCCACCACTTTCATCAAGGCCATGGGTATGTGGGCCATCTACAGAAGAGAGGCCCTTCTTGGTCCTGGAGCATGCCAAAGACAATTGTGGCTGCAGATACTGTACAGAAGAGATACCTTTCATGTTCTGCTTAGTCTCACAATAATGTAACACAGAAGAGGGAAGGAGTTTTTATTCCTAATTCAGTTATTTTTAGTTAAAGTTAACGATAGACAATGTCTTATATGCCTCAGCCATCCAATATCACTTGAAATAAATATAGTATATTGATGGCCTATTGTCCCTTGTTAGAGGACCTATAATGAGACAGCATTTTGCTATTTCATGTGTATATTCTACCTGTAGCTTTTAGAATAAAAGAATAATAGAGACAATTAGTTCTGCTAAATGCATCTTGGAGCCATGTGTTAGCTTATCTATGGATTTTCTCCTTAGATGTTTAAATATTCCCCCTGCAATTTAGGTTTCATCAAACAAAGGAGATCTGATTTAAGATAATTCTCTTGGTAAGAAAGCAATTGCTGCTGCAATCTGCCATTCACCCAGAGCCATTGATCCCAGGATAAACATTCATTTATCAGAGAATTCAAAATAAAACACAACATATGCTGCCATGTGTAACAAATTGATGGGTGGATTTCTACATTCTTCCTCCATTCTCCTCTCTAAGCATCATTTCATTTACTTTGGTAAAAATTACTGTACAATGCCAGTTTCATCTCCTTTTGCCACAAATCTTCATTCCAACTCGAAGCTAGTTAACTTTTTATAAAGTCAGACCATCATCTTAACCTCATTATACTGTTCTGTTTATTTAAAATCATCTTTCGAAGCTTTATGGATATTTAAAGTGGTCTCTTTAGAAGCTGCTCCATTATTTGGAGCCATTCCTATGCTGCAATGAGTTAGTAAGGTGCTTGGGAGGGATTCAGGCATCTGGATCGTCACTTTGGCCTTGTGCGGTGACCTTCTTGCAGCAACCATGTAATCATCTTCTGACAGCTATAGTCCAGGTGGAAAGAGGTTGTGGCCATGAAGAAATGCCTTTCATTAGAGCTGCTATTGAGTTTTGCAATCTGCACGTAACAGGCAAAATGACCATGACATGATAATTAAGTGGCCTCTTTATTATTTCAGAGAGGAAAAAAGTTCACAATTCTGGTGATTGCAAAGCCTCTGAATTGGAGATTAAAAAAGAAAACATGCAACATAAAACACTTGTGTGAGCACAGATCTCCTCCTTTCATTTTTAAAATGTAGATGATATTTTTTTCCTTGCCTAATGAGTGTCTTGTAGGACAAGAGGCTCTTGACTGAAGGTTGGCATTAACATACTTGCTATCTAACAGCAGTAGAAGCAGATTGTACAAAGGAGACCACTGTTTAATCACTGAAGTTCAAAACCAAGGCTTCTCTCTATGAAGGGTGTTTGGAGCCTTTAAAACATGCAACAGATGGGTACCTCAAATTTAAATTCTTTTGATAATGATTAAGGATTTTCTGCTTAAAAATGATGAAAATAAAACTTGCACGGATGGTCTTTGAAGATGACAGAAGAAGATCTATCAGGAAATTATAAATTTTTTGTGAGATTCATTTTAAAGTAAATGTTTTTTGCTTCTCTGTGCTATATGATCTGACTTTCTTGCATTTAAATAAAAGTTTTTACTTGAGCTCACATAAAACTCAGAAAGAGGCTATAGTTATAAATACAGGTGTGTGCATTATTTCCTGTACTTACATTAACTTGAAAAACTTAAAAAATTGTTTTTAATCTCTGGTGAAAAATAATACAGTTGATCCCAACTGAACGCTTAAATGATTTATTTTTCCCTCTCAGTTGTGTAGAATATCATCAGCTCAAGCAAACAAAACCCACCAATGACCTGCATGCTACAACGGTGTCTTTATATATTTGTCTGCTGGTGTTCTCACCTGTAACCTAAATGGGATTATGGAAAATTCCACAAACATCAACAACGAAGGTATTTTGTTCATTTTTAATAAATTCTTCAATTGCTTCCTTCGTGTCATTAAGGAGTTGTTTTGCAAGCTTTCCATTGTAGGAAGTCCTTCAAGCATTTCCAGGGAATTGCCACCCACACTTGTGAGGGCCAAAGGTGGATATACGAGGACTGTCCAGAACAAATCCAGCCATAAATGCCTCTATTTTTCATGTTACGTGGCTGGATACTTTTCAGACAGCCGTCATGTATCCACCTTTGGTTATGCTCACTGCATAGGCTGACACGTTTATTATGTGTTCTTATAAACTTTGCCATTTAGGTAGTGCACTAATGCTTTACTAATTCAGTAGCCATGTAGCTAATAAATTCAATATCTTTGTAGAATCTCAAAACGCACATTGTATAATACACTTGGTTAGTATCTGGAGAAAATCTTTTTGTATTATACACTATCAACAGTTATTAATTGGACTATAGGAGGCTGAGGAATTCTGAAGTAGCAAATTTGTACCAAGTATTAATGAAACATCATATAGAATCATAGCATGTTTTTGAAGCCCCAGAATGGACATTTTATATCATCAGCATATTTTGTAACTTGGATGGCATACTGAATATGGATGAAAAATATCAATATTAGATGCATTTTATTTAAATTAAAAAATATGCATCATATTCCAATGCAACAGCTCAGTGGTTGCACTGGAACAATCTAAAAGTTGTTAATTCCACAGCATGAGGACCTATGTATACAAAATGAGATGAAATCTATGTGCCAGAGCCCCAGATTGCTGGCTGCCTGTGCCTTCTGATATATGTGAGAACCCAGTAAAATATGCTATGTGAGAAAAGAAATCAGTGGGTTTATAGTACTATTTCTAGTAGAAAAAGCTACATTTCTTCATGGAAAACTTTAGAGGTCCATTGTTTGCTTTTCTCTTATTTTCATTTTATGTTATAAATTCCTCTTAGAATTTAGAGAAATATTAAAAAGAAAACCAGTTTTTGAGATCCTTACCTTTAAGGACTAGTCATAAATCTACATATATTAGGCTTCTTAAAGCTGTATTTGCATAACTGATGTGAAAACAACATTTGCTATAAGGTTATATCTTGATGTTATATTCCCAAAGCAATTAATTCCAACCATTGTGAAATGTCAGGGATGATCTGCTGCTAGTGTGACCCTTGTTTTTTTTGCCTTTGCCAAAGTAGAGGCTTTGGGGAAGCATTTCGGTTCTAGGAAGTGGAGGAACGGGTACTTACTATTGCTGATGATTGGTTAGTCTTCTCCCCCGTATCTGTGGAATTAAAGGCACCTCCTGCTGTTGGCTGCCTCTGATCTTTTCCCTTTTTGGTACTTCCCATTGGCTGCTACTGGGGTTAAATGCTAAAATGCAAATATGATCATGGACCTTCATTGCCCTTAAATTTCTATGTTT
The DNA here is from genome assembly GCA_004026885.1 of Lyroderma lyra. Lineage (NCBI taxonomy): Eukaryota > Metazoa > Chordata > Mammalia > Chiroptera > Megadermatidae > Lyroderma > Lyroderma lyra. The sequence goes on along the minus strand of PVJL010003416.1, from coordinate 96,112 downwards.
CGGGAGGCCTTCCTCTGACCCCCCTGACCACCCCTTGCACAGCTGCAGCTCATGTAATGCAATTGCCAGACAGTATATTTTGCTTCAGAGCAGCTATGTCTACCTGGGTGGTATTCACCTGTTTGTTGTTGTTACACAGCACAGTCTTCACAGTTCCCCCACTAGAATGGAACGTCCATGAGGGCGGGGGCCTTGTTTCCTGACCCGAGGATTACACCTGGCACATAGCAGATGCTCAGTAAACATATTTTGAACAAATGAAGGCATTTTCCTTAAAGGCAAATTGTCTTTCAAAATTCCCTCCTGCATGCAGCTCTGTGGTTCCAGTGTTTGATATGTGGCAGTATGTGTTACCCCTCACTCTCCCAAATACAAATATTTTCCTGCTTGGAGATGATGTGTGATAGTGTTTACCCTGTGCTTGGAGATCCTTGGTTAAAGATGTATTCATGAAAAATAATCAATACAAATGACAATATTTATGTTAAGCTCTTCTTTTCTATGAAATAATTTCTTTAGAAATGTTGCCTCCTCAATCTTTCCAATCTGCCGTAAGATTATCTCTGAAATTGTGACAAGATTTACTTGTGGTCTTGGGCTGCGTGGTCGCAGCACGAAAATTACACTCGAGCATTTTAGAAAACTGTATCGGATTAATTTGTTGGTGTTTCTGTTCTGATCTATAAGCCATTTAAATTCATTCTGTCCTCTAGAGTGGGTGGGAGAGATCCTTAGATAATGTGTGCTTTTAATGATGGAAGTTCTCACAGTTCTTACATGAATGTCCTGACAGGGGAGCAAAGTTGCCCTTTTGCCACTCAGAAATGCAGGAGAAAGCAGCTGACCTGGACTTTTATATCATACAAACACACACTCCCTGTGCTGACAAGGGTCTCCCTGGATGCTTTCAGCAGTTTCCTTCCAGTTCCTCTAGCAATAATCAGTTGGTTCACATCAGACAGTCTCGAGATTATTGATAGAATCACAAATTGAAATGGGACCCTGAGCTCTTCGTTCCCAGAGAAGCTTGTCTGGCTCTTTCTGCATTTGAAGTGATTAACGGTGCTGTGGCATTATGGGAAAATGGTGCGTCTCTAATTATAGGGAGCCGCAGGAGGCAGGAACCCTGTCTGGTCGTGGGCTTTGAAACCACCCAAGTTATTTGAGTCCAAGCTATGAGAAAACAGGAAAACATATGAAAACAGAAGGGACAATCAGAATATGAAGTAGGAGTACTGGTCTAGGGGGAGACTGTGAGAAAAAAAATTGGGTGCTGTAAATGGAAAAGAATATAAAATAATGTTGAATGTCAACTATTACTTTAAAAATAAGTGTATAGTCATGGGATGTGGGATACAGCATAGGGATTACAGTCAGTAGTCCTGTAATATCTGTGTAAGGTGTCAGATGGGAAATAGATCTGCTGGGTTTATCACTGGGTGAGGTCTGTAAATGTATAAGCATTATGTTCTTTTGTACACTTGAAACTAAAAAGAAAAATGGCTTGGGGTCATGGCAAGCTAATGGATAGGAGGACATACTGATAAAGAAGCGACTATAAAAAGTCAAAAAACACTTAGCTGTTCTCTGACTAATAATCTCCCTATTTGCTCCTACCATTTCATCCTTTTTGATCTGTAACACAGAAACAATAGTTCTCACCATCTCCATGGGACACAAGGACAGAGACAGATTTCACTAAAAACATAAAACAGTATGCAAATATAAAAACAATGATGTAAAATAGTTGGTTCTAACTGCTACCCTCCCCCCCACACCCCCCTTTTCGTTGGTGTTTGTTAAGATATCAGCTTCTTTAAAATTAGGAGAGTTTAGGATATATGCGAGTTTCAGACTCACCTATAAAGTATCAGAGGTATGTGGGGTTCCGTTTTCCTCCCTGGCCTTGGTCACCCCCTCTGAGGAGATGAGCTGCTACCTCCAGGAACAGTGTGGGATTGACACACCTTGTAGCCTGGCCAGAGAATGTGACTACAACTGGCAGCCTAGTTCCCTTCTTGACCACTTGGTGCCACTGTAGCTTTAAGAAATGCTCAGCTGCAGCCACATCCAGGGAAACTGCCTCTCCTTAGGTTGGCGTCGGTAGTTTCAAAGACTGTCATTGTTTTGAAGAAGGTCATTGGGAGAGTTGGGTGGCTTATGTGATTAGAATGTGTACAGCGAGTGGCATTCCAGGGCTTTGTGTGTGAACACTTAGGTGTTATTACCAGCATTAATTATCCGAGGGACATGTAACACACACAGGTGGACCCTTGTTGGTTCATTTATTTAAAAGGTAAGGCTCTGCAGAATGCAAACTGCCAGCCACCCAAGCCTTTAACTAGGAGTTTAATTTGGGGATAGGTTGGAGCCCCCCAGTGTAGTCTATTCATAGATTGGTAGTTATAGAAAGAAAATTCGTTCAATGTTACTTCCTCCCCAATATGTGTTATTAATACTTACACACACATGCACACACAGGTACAGCAGCAGAGACATACACACAAACATCTATAGTAGAAACAGAACTTAAAAATGCTGTTGTTGAGTACACTTCCAAGCATGCTAGTAGTCTAAGTTTTTTGTTTCTTTTCTTTTTCTTTCCATCTCCACCCTTCTTACTTGCATATGTTCATCAACATAAAGGACATTTTCCTTCATGGAAGGAGGCATCTTTCAAATGGGTTAACCAGCTCTAGTGTTATCCAAAACGTTACCCACATGGCATGTTACCCAAATGACATATCTTCATCTCTTTCCTCACCTTTTTTTTTTCTTCTGAGACCAAAAGAGATTTGGGGAAGGACTCTGAGCATAGGCTTTTACAACCTTGCGATGACTTTCTTAGAGGACATTGCAGCATTTAGCTGAAGGTCCTCTGTTCTGTTTTTAGTAGGAGCCCAGGAGGGGGGCTTGCCCACTTCTAAAGATGCTATTGAGAGCGGTGCTTTTTCTGACTCATTAATTTGGAAAGGCAAGAGAAGGCTGCCATTAAGAAATGTCTTTGCAATTAATTGCATGTAAAACATCAAATTTTTTTTTTTCTGACGCATTTGTAGCAACTGCTTTTCCTTGTTTATGCTGGTATACTTCTGACGGTCTTAGCACGAGCGGAACTGGCCCTAGGCAATATTGAGATGCTAGCAAAATCTGTTGGTGTGCCCCTTCTGATTTCATTGCTTACCTTTCTCTCTGAATCTGAACCTTCCTTCTGTTTCCCTGAAGTCTTTTTAGTCTTGAGCTTAATTGCCTCTGGCCTTCAACTTGCCAACTTTGGGTTGTCCTTGGGTTTGGGGGTCTGAGAACTCTGTTAGGACCCTGATCTGTCACTTCCTTGCTGTGTAAGTTTACGCAGAGTGTTTATCTGCCTTGTCCTTCATGTTCCCATCTAGAATTAGGGCTCTTTTGAGCAACAAAGGAAATACCACATGGAAAGCTCGATGTCTGGCATCAGAAGAGTCAAACACTTAAAGTACTTGTTAAAAAAAAATGAAGTTTTCGGAATCTTATTTGAGATGACTGACTTGGAATCTTGAGGGAAAGACCCAGAAATAGGCACTTTTAAAACACCTCTAGGAAAGTCTGAGCATTCCTGGCTTAAGGAATAAATCTTCCGAGGGGCACCTGTCTTTATAAAAGCATCAGCGGGAAGGAGCATGACCACAGGGAGGGGTAGTAATGGAGGGACTCAGACATCACTGATATTTTGCGGGGAAGAGATTTGGGGGCAACTATAGAATCTGATTGGATCAGGGCTGTCCTGAATCCTATGTAGAAAGGGAAATGTGAACAATTGATTCCTTGCTAAGTGAAGATGCTAAATCCATCCACTTTGCTATTTTTTTAAACATGAAAAATAGTGACATTTATTGAAGAAGGTACAAGAAATATTGTACATAGGATAGTAACGCCATAGTCCCCTTCAAATACTTTGCTACTTTTTGTCACCTTTTTCCAATGGGGTTTTACTTGTTTTGGGGACCCCAATGTGTGTAAGTGAGGTGGCATTAGCAGATTCTTGCTCATAGGCTGTAGGCTCTGTGCGGGTGGACACTGTGATTTTGGTTCCTTTGGGATTTCGGGGTCTAGCACAGAGCACACATAAGGTAGGCAATGAGTAAATGAGGTGGGTAGAAAAATGGTTCCTTACCCTCTGGGGCATACTGATTCATCTCCCTTCTTTCTCTTTCTGTTCACATTCACACACACACACACACACACACACACACACACACTCACACTCACACACTCATACTGTCTCTCTCTCTCTTAAGAGTTGGTCAGATTCAGATTCCTTGAGTAATAGAACCATTTTGGGGGACCCGATGCTCTGGATGAGGCTAAGTCACATTAATTTAAAATTAGGGGTGACCAGATATATGGAATGCAGACCTTAAGGGAAATTAATTCAGTATTGGCTTGCTGCTGGGCCATGTCTCTAATTGAGATCATCTAGGAGATTAAAGATCCACTGACCCAATACGAGAGTGACTTGCGGAGCTATTGACCCTGTAGGAAATTGAGCGGTGGGGATCGTGCCACTGCAGGGCTGGCTGTTGATCCCAGCCCTCAGTACCCTGTCAGAACTGTTGAAGTAACAATAGAGAGGATTGTTCTGGACGTGCTTAATATTGCCCTGAGGCATTAACCCACTAATTTTCCTCCAATTTCAGTAGACTAGGAGAAATGCAGAATTCTGAGATTTCCATCTTGCCAACCATAGTGTGGGGCAGGGCATAAGAGAAACTCAACAATTTATTGGACTTGGTTTGGAAGAGGTTGTTCATGGGGTCCAGGGCATCCCAAGGTGACCCCCACCCCCACCCCACGCCCTGTACCATCTTGGCCACTAGGGACAGTGGTGTCTGATTCCTGTAATATATTCACTGCTCTCCATGTGTGTGGGAATAAGAGCATCCTTTGGTCTATCATACATTCTGACTGCAGGCCTGTTTGTCACTTGTCACAATGAAGGACCACATAACTTTTTTTTTAATTAAGATTTTCTTTTGTTAGAGTAGTTGTAGGCTCAATAGCAATACCAAGGGGAAGGTAGTGAGGTTTCCCATACACCCTCTGCCCCCACACATGCCCAGCCACCCCCATGACCAGTGTCCCTCACCAGAGTGGGACATGTCTTACAATGGCTGAACGTCATGGTCATCCACAGTCCATAATTTTCATTAGGGTCCACATAACTCGTCTGATTTACTTTTGCTTCATGTATGAATGGCTTCAGTGAGCAAACGTCTTTTGAGCTCTGGCTTTCCCATTTCCATAGGTTAAGTAGGTAATAGCAAGACTTTTGGTTGATTTTTGTAGTAAACTTTGAACTTTTTATATTAGATGGGGCTATCAGCCTTCCTTGTTTTAGTTTCCAGTAGAGACTCTCAAATGTTGTCCTAAGCAAGTAGTATCAGCTTCCCAGGGGGAACTTGGTGGGAATGTCAGTTCCTGGGTCCAACCCCAAACCTCTTAAATCAATGGTGGGCTGGGGCCCAGCATGCTGTGTTTTAACCAGCATTCTAACGGTTCCAGTGCTGCTGTAGCTTGAGAGCCACTGACGTTTAGGAAATGACACCCATTAGCTTGAAATGTTAATGAGCATGATTTGGGCCCATTGGGTGGTCCTTCACATAGCCAGGTTTAAGGAGAATAGGAAAAGGTCATCTGGAGCTCTGCGTAGCAAGATGAGGGCAAGACAGCACCATTGCTCAGTGAAGTCACCATCACGTTTATCTTATTTGCCCATGGCTGACCCTGTAAGTGTGTTAGAGAAATGACTTAACCTGTGGGCTTTCAGGTCCTTGTTGGTGAATTTAGGGAGGAATGAGAGTCCTCGTTCATCTGACTGTTATGTTAAACGAGGATGCAGGTTAAGTGCTTTGTGCACTCTGGCATGCAGTAAGTGTCCAGTGATAGTCCCTTTACTGCCCTCAGACACGTAGCATCAGACAACTACCAGCGACTCCACGAGCCTGCAAGACCAGAGGGCAGTGCCTCTGTCTTCTGTGGCAGCTAGCACAGTTCCTGCCCCAGAACTTACTGCTCTGTGAGGTGAAGGTTGGACCTGTAGGAAAAGATTACTGTATTTTGCCGTATATGATGCACAATTTTTTCCCCCCAATTTGTGAGGGGAAGCATAAGAATGTGTATTATACATGGGTAGTACTAATTCCATATCTATATGTTTTTAATTCTTTCATTTATGCCTAGGAGTTAAAAGTGTAACTCTAGAAATCAGTAACAATATCCATATGCAAAATACCCTGGAATACAATAATCATTTTTTAATATAAAAATTTTATACATAAAATTTCTTGTACCTTGTATCTGTTCTTGTGTTTTATAATTATTTGTTACATAAAATTTTTTGTACCATAATGTTATAAAATAGAAGCTAAAATTTTTTTGTAATACAAAACACAATTACCTAATTATAAACAAATAAAAGTTTGAATTAAAAAATTAAAATGAAAGATGTTTTTCCCCTCAGAGTTTGGGCCAAAAATGTGGGTGTGCATTATACACAGGAGCACATTATATACAGCAAATAAGGTAGGAGCTGATTATGATGTCCGGAGTCAGGTGGAGGTGGGTGGAATGTGTAGGGGAATACAGGCCTTGCCCTGGTGGAATGGCTTATCCCGCATTGGGCTCAGCCCCACCTCTAGGACGTGGCCTGTTCCCTCCGCGGTCGAATTCTGGAAGTGTTTGAGTTAGTCAGAGCCTGCTGTGGTGATACAGTATGTTCACAGCAACATCACAGCCGTGCAGGCCACAGCACTGATGTAGTGCCTCATGGGTTTCCTGAACATCATAGAATGATCCAGCATCATTGAATGAACAGTGAGAGCCGTACCATGATTGTCAATGGACACAATTTTGAGGCACCCAGTTTCTTAATGTATATTCAGGAACCTTTGGTGGAGATAGAGGTGTTTGTAAAATTGCCTTTTGTCACTTAATTGAATTCACATATGCAGCAAAATTAAAGATACAAGGTGGAGAAGACAATGATGTATCAGAGGCAGCAGTTTGTATAAATGCTAGAAGCTGTCAGAGCCCTGGGAGTCAAACAGGTGAAAAGATGCTCTTCTCACATGTGCAGCATGCAAGTTATTTTTGGAATATAGTGTAAACTTTTTGAGTGATACTGAAAAAATAATACTAGGACCTTGTTTTGCTTTGTTAGAGTTGTGTCATTGTTTATTTAAAACTGAGAAGGTTCCTGTTATTTGTTATGAAGCAGCAGTTGCCTTATAGATTTCTCCTTCCCAGCCTATTGAGGTATAATTTATGTGTAATACAATTTGCCCATTTGCATGTTGAGTTTGAATTTTGGTAATTGTATACAGTGGTGTAACCACCACCACAGTCAAGACATGGGGATGTTCCCATCACCCTCAGTTTTCTCATGATCCTGCAGTCAACCCTGACCCCTAGCCCCAGGCAACTACTGATCTGACTTTTGTCACTGTAGTTATTTTATTAAAAATGTTGTATAAATGGACCCCACAATGTATAGTCCTTGATGTTTGACTTTTTTCTCTTAGCCTTACATTTTAGAGATTTGTCTTTGTTGTGGGTATTACTGTTTAGTTCCTTTTTATTGCTGAATACTATTCCATTGTATGAATATACCACCTGCTGATGGATATTTAGGTTGTTTCCAGTTTTTGGCTATTACAAATAAAGTGGCTATGAACATTTGTGCACAGAAAAAAAAATCAAGGGCCATACAAGTACTTACCAATTCATTAAGTATAAGGAGAATAGCGTTCTTTCATTAAAATATGAGGGCAATTAAATTAGTAAGGGTGTTAGATTGTGTGTAGGTGATTAGGGGAAATTTTAAAATTTCAACTTATGGAACAGAGTGTAGAGCTATTGCTGAAAATGTTTAGACAGACTAGGATTAAGGATAGGTTAATTTTGAAATTCACTTTTTCTCTTTTTAGAATACAGTGTAGGCTTTTTGAATGATACTGAAAAAATATACTAGGACTTAGTTTTGCTTTGTTGGTGTTGCATCGTTTTTTAAAACTGAGCTGGTTTCCTCACAATCCATTTTTTTTTGAGTCTCTTCAATTCAAGCATTGCCAAAAAACAAAAAACAAAACAACAAAACACACACACCCTCCTCCCCAAAAAAACAAAAAACAAATACTCTGGAGTGAAGTTCTGCCTTGATAGTCATGTATTCTTTTCCTTTTTTATCCTTATTTTCATAACCATCCTGTTTCTAGCTTGAATTCTGACTATAAGCCAGCTACATGAATCAATTTACTGAATTTGTTAAATTAATATTCTTAACAACCATGTTGTTGCTACCCCACTTTACAGATGAAAGAACTGAGGCCCTAAAATGTAAGCAATGTAAGCAAATCCAGGCCAGGCACTTGAGGCACCTGGTACAGAGAAATGTCTTCAAAATTTCTTTCTGGCGAGGTGTGATTACTTCTGCTCCTGCACTTAGCAGGGGGTAGGTAAGCTTACTGATTCATAGAAGACTTGCAGGAAAAGGAACCAAGGGAGGATTAGCCTCCTCTGGGAAGTGGATATGTGAATATCAGCATGCAAAAACCTTAAAAGGGAATGCCCTTGGGATCAGATGAAGGAATGCCCTCAGAGTTCTTAGCTGTGTCCTCACTACCCCTTGGTTGCTTCTATGCCGAGTTCAATAATTTGAGCTTCATTTTTCCTTGGCCTCTGACACGGGCTGTCTGGGCTCTCTCTGCTTCCTCTTCATTCATGGAAGCTTGGAGCATCTTTCAAGCTATTTCTGACCAGACTCAGCAAAAGTGATCCCTTCTCTAAGTTCACGATTCTGTTTGACATTCATGAAGTACTTAATTACGTATTTAGCTAATTTATTGCTACCAGAAAGCAGTAAGCTAAATAATAATAAGTTAACTAACTAAAAAAAGACCCAAATAAGAGCTAATATGTATATATAATATATATAAATGACATCACATTTAAAACCATATTCTGTAACTTAGGTCTAACTTAATTTTATGTCTTTTCATGAAAGGTCTGGTAATTCTGTTATAATTCATTTTACTGTTCTACTGTGTGGATATACTATAATTTATTCAGTCATTCTACTATTCATAAATATTTAGATTATTTCTAAATATTATAGGAAAAAAGGAAACTACATGCAAATGAGTATGCTAGGCTTTATAATCTTTGCAAATGCCCATTTCATTTTTTCAGTTTAGGCCTCAAACTTTGGCATGGTCGTTGATGCCTCTCTTTCCCTAACACACCATATTCAATTCATCAGTAGATCCTGTTGATTTCATTTTTTAAACATTAATATATAAGATTCTATTTTTTTAAATATATGCAGATATTGGCCATTTGTCAGCAACTCTAACCACCACCATCTGGTCCAAACCATCATTGCCTCTTGTTTGGATTATTGTCTTCATTTTCTCTACTTCCCAACAGCTGCCAAGAGTGATTTTTCAAAACTCAGATGAAAATCTGTCTACTCAGAGCTCTTCAGTGACTCCCTTCCAGCTCACTAAAATCTAAGCGTTTGCCATGGTCTTTAAGAGCCCCCGTGAGTGAGCATCCTACTGCTTTTCTGACCTTGACCTCTATTACTCTCCCCTTGCACGCCAGCTCCATTCAAGTAGTTGCTAGTTCTTGAATGTACAAAACACTGTTTCTCCTTAGGGGCTTTGCTTTGGTTGTTCGCACTGCTTAGAAATCTTTAGGCCCCGCCCCTATGCACCCCATCTGCCTGACTCACTCTCCCATTTTCCTTTTTAGCCTCTGGTCGAATGTTTGAGGAAGGAGTGTTGAATGAACATATATCTTTATCCAATTGAATAAGTGCTTCTGTAGAATAAATTCCTGGAAGCGAAATTGCTTGCTTTTGCACCAAGTGCAATTGTTTTTCTTTCTCAAATCCTTTGTTATTACACTCCCTACTCCCTTTTATTTTACCATCCTCATGGGCCTCCTCAAAATAGTTCTGTGAGTCTGTGCTGTTTCTACTGTGGAAGCTGGCTTGCTCTCTCCCACTCTGGGGAGCTCTAGAGGAAAAGCAGGCACGAGGCAGCTGGTCTGATCCCTTGGGCCTCTTCACAAGGCTGTGATTTCAAGAGTGACCTTGGAGTCTGATTGAATTGTCATTAAACAATTTAATAGATGAAAGAATCTCCTCTTCATACTTCATTCACATTTATTTCCCCCTCAATGTCTGGCACTAAGTTATAAATACTCAATAACACAAAGAAAAGTTACAAAATAGATCTGATTTATTGTATTGGTTTAAACTCTGCAGAACAGACTGAAATTGGAATAGATCAGACACATCCTTTAGTCATGAAATAAAATCCCTGTCCATGTGTACCTTTAAAAAGATTATAGGGAGTTCCCTGGTGGTGTAGTGGCTTAAGGTTTCGGTGCTGGCGCTGTCAGTGCTGCGGCCTGGGTTCGATTCCTGGCCAGGGAACTACCCACATGCAAAAAAAAAGAAAAAGATTATAGCACTTTTGCTTATCCTTATCACCATCCTTTTAAGACAATAATAGGAACATTTATTATTAGGTATTTAGTGATTTGCATTATTTCCTTGGTCACTGAAATAGCAATAACAATGGATAATTGCAATAATAAAATTATAGAACTTTTGAATTACAAGAGCTTCTTTCTTTAGTCCCCTAATTTTACAGACAGGAAACAGAGTCTGTACAGGTTGAGTGACTCATTCAAGGTCACACGGTTAGTTAATGGTACAAGTGAGTCTTCTGACTCTCAGAATAGTGCTCAGTAGCATCCATCGAACAGTGTCTGTGAACCAAGCTCTGTGCCAAGTGAAGTTCTACCCACAAGATAATTTCTGTTCCTTCCAATTGTCCTGACACCCTGCAGTTTATTTAGATTATGCGATTTGGCCTCATATTTCTTCTGAAGCTAGTGTGATAAGGATCACCCTATTAGAGTACTTAATTTTGTGCTAATGAGCCTTCTTTTCTGTCTGAAGTCTTCAGGTTATGGTTTTTTCAAAGAAACTCCGTGCTGCTCGCCCTGTTCTGCTGGCTGCATGATGAGCACATCAGTGCCTCCTGCAGCCTTCCACTTTTTAATTGCCTCTCCTTCCTAATGAAGCCTGTATCGGCTCCAGTGCTAATTGAACTTCGTCCTTCATTCAGACTGTGTTATTAAACAAATAGTCACAGTGTTTGGTCTCGCTTTAATAGGAGCATTGATGTTTGCTTAACATCAGAAACTTATTAGTAATCCATTGAAAAGGCAATTAATGGAGGACATGTGGGTAAGGAAATTGAACTGGTCTACAGTATAGGACAAAGAATGGCAAAGACGCTCTGGCATCTTGAGGTATAACCGTCTGTATCCTGGAAGTCACAAATTGATGGTTAAGGTCAGGACTTTTAACCCAGATTGATGCAGTTATCATTTATATGAAATGACATTTATGTATCTGTTATTGAATTGAAGAACAAACTGGTCGTCATCTTACTTGGTATCACTCTCTGTCTAAAACACTTACTCCCACCTGTTTAGCAGATGGAGTTATGAAAAACATGGACAGATGAAAAGAAGCCAACACTTCATATGCAGTCTGACCACCCAGAGATAACCACTGATAAGGTTTTGGTGTATGAGGGCTGTCGATGTAACCATTCTCATTATATTGACAATGGCTGGATTTTTTTCCGGACAGCCCTTGTATACTCTTCTGTGCTTCATTTTCTAATATGTATACATGGAAAATATTGGCTCTCATACCATAATGACCTATTGTTTGTATATATTTTTAATTGGAAACATGTCCTGGACAATAAAATGAACCTATATATCATATTCAATGCTTTTGACATATCCTTTTAGTTGTCAAATTGTTTCAAGTTTTGTCATATTGTTGAAGGCTTAGAAAATGCCTCTTACTTGCTTGTATACCATTAAGTAAGCATCATTATTTGGGTGAGTAATATTAAAATGGGGAAATCAAATTGACACACTGCTCTGTTGTAAGACATTATCCTCTGTTGTGTGAGTACATGCAGTATTTGGCATTATTAGGTTGCAAATTTATATCCTATATAACAACTTTTCCTTTACTTGTAATTATGCCAGTAAAATAATTAAGAAAAAAATCTAGGAGTTGATCAAGAAATATTCTTAAGAAACTAATGGCTCAAGATGTGGATTTCCTCTCACCTGTGAACTCGTGAGGATAAATGGTATCTGGGTTCACAGGAAAACAAACTCTAAAAATATGAACCTAATGGTATTTGGAAATTGAGTTGAGGCATAGCAATTTTTCATTTTATTGTTTATAATCCATGTTAAATGGATATGAGAAGAGAATAACCAATAATGGGTTACTCCATTTGTTCCACAGGCCTTGGATATGATTGTGAAACTCCTATCTGCATTAATGTGAGTCATGCATGGCTATGTCCCCAGGCAATATTTACTAAATGGTGTTCCTGCCTGGGGCAGGGACCCTTTAGAAAGTGCTGGTGTCGGGAGAACCTAAATACACACACACACACACACACACACACACACACACACACACTGATTCAGCTAAGATGATGATGCATAAAATGTTAGTAATAGGTTTAAAAGATTATCATAGATTGGCCTTCCGTGAGATTGTTCCTTATATATAAAAAATTAAACGTATGTCTCATGTCATCATAAAAGTAAGGCTGGAGGATTATTGATTTGGGGAGGCTTTTATCAGATAGCTTGATAATTGACTCAAGTGTTTAGCACTTGGCCCTGGTTCCACTGTTTACCTAGCTCAAGCAATTTAGTATAATTCGTTTTAATAGCCGTGTTGGGTTTCATAGTTTATACCTGAAAGTGTCGGTGTATACTTTTTGGTGGAATGATATTTCTAGTCAAAATCTCAGAATTATCTTTTCTCTTTGAATTATTAATAAAAAATGTACAGTGGTTTACAATAAGAATCTCCTCAATAAACTTAAAATGAAGAGAAACAGAATGCAACATCTTTTCACATGTTTACAATTCTATGAGACAGAAATGTCTGTAGATGAGGATTGGAAAGAAAAACAAAAAGCAGTTAATAAGTTAGATGGTATAATTTTAGTAAAGAAAAATAAAACTTGGGAAAGGGGGTCTTTGGATAATTTTTTTTTTAAGCTTTCATAAAGCTGTGAGTTGATGTTCATTTGTCAAAGGATTTGGCTGGAAAAATAGTCATTGATCCCGGTGACTGATAAATGTAATCTACCAGAAATCACGTGTGGCGTCACAGGTTTCTAAGAAAGGAGAGAATCAATGAGTAATGTTAGGAAACAATAAGCTTCCTAGCATTGGAGAAGCCCTCCCCCCTTCTTTTTGTATCCCCAACTTGTTGGTAGTTGGCCTTTAGGGGTTGTATTTTCACCATGTGATACCAGATCTCTTAACACCCATTAGGCAGACACCCTGTTCCTTCTGACCCGGTAACTAAGGCAGATATAAAATTAAAAATGAAACCAGTTATGAACAGAGGTCTCTCTTTTTTGTTATTAAAAAGATTTTCCTTAAACATTTTTTAAAAATTAAATTTATTGGGATAACATTGGTTAATAGCCTTGGATAATTTTCAGGGGTACAAGATTTTTGACCTGAATTTTAAATGAAATATATGATGTTTTTAAAAAAAAATTAGAAATAAATAAAGTAAAAAAGAAAACTGGAATAATTATTACTATCTTTATTCAGAGGTGAACCATAGTGTTAAATGGTTTTATTTCATTCCAGTCTTTTATTCCTTTCAATATGGGTACACACGTCTGTATATTTTTGCTACAATAATAGAATAATACTGTAATGAACCCTTCTGTACACACATTTTGTGTGCAGTTCTAATTGTTTCCTTAGGATAAATTAAAATGACTTTAAATTCCTCCAAAGTTTTAAAGTCACCATGTGTCTCGGGGCTGGAGAAAGGATTGGTGATATTGATGCTGCTAATTAGAGGAAGGAAAAAAACCACAGCTTTTGAAATATTTTGATTTCTTTTTTTTTTCGTCATCCCTCCCAACTTTGTGGGAATAGTAAAGGGTTGTGTCTGGGTAGGGTATATTTCTGAGGACCGCCTAGTTGATAGGTAGGGTAGATGGGAAGACAAAGTAAGAAGGTTTGTTAGGCATGTAAATCACTCCTTTACTCTGTATAGAAAAATGGAAGATTGTTGGAGATTATCATATGCCATAAATATTCTGATCTGTAAATTCAGTATTTTCTTTTTTTTTTTTTTAATTAGGGAGCATATGGATCACTTAGTATCCTGAGTATTCTTTCTTGAAAAGAAAGCATGGGCTCACTAACAGAGACTCACCAATGAAGGGATAGAGAAATAGGAAGTTTTGCTTTTGCAAATGTACTGAAGTGGAAAACAGAAAAGCTGAAATCAACAACAATAACAAAAAAAAATATGCCACATCCATTTGGACTAAAATACGTGTATATATAACATAACTTTCCAAGCATAAAACAAAAACTCTAGCCAAGGGAATGAAAGAAATATCTTTTGAAAAACTGCTGAAATAGGCCTGTTGTTGAAATAGTTTTATTTCCCCTTTAGAAGATCTATTTACTACAATTCTGGGAATGAGAGGGATGATTTTGAATAAAGAATAGAGCCATTTAAGATGTTGTGCACAGGGCCAGAATTTTTGAAGACTGGTTTGTATTACAACTAAATGTCACCAGACAACGGAAATGTACCTTTTATTTATGGTATTGGGATTTGAGGAGGGGAGCTGGAATGAACTTATTCTTATCAGACTCTTTTATATGGCACTAATTTTTATGGGGAGAACATAGACCTTCCAAAATAAGCATTTCTCTCAAATCTTCATAGCTGTTCAGATTAGTTCATTAATTGGCAGGATTTGCAATCATATCTCCTCCTTGGATCTAGTGCCAGAGGGAAAACTTGTGAATGTTTAAAGCAATCATCCATGCAGCAATTATGTACTAAGCACTAATTCTTTGCTGGGCCATTCTGGCCACTGTGTATGCCAGTGTGGTGGACCAGATAGACAGATTCTTGTCTTTGGGGTCTTCTAGAGTCCAGGGAAGGGTAACACGCAGCAAGAGAGGAAAGAGTTCTCTGCCAGCAATTAAAACTGCATAATTGGAAGATGCTGGGTTTGGGACACTTCAGGTTAGGTTGTCAGGGAAGGCCACTGTGTCACATTTGAGATAGAATTCTGCAAACTACTCCCTTCTTTCTGCAGTTGAGCACATCTATTTTCCTCCATCCGCGGCCTTCACCTTCTTGTAGAGGGCTTACCATTATAATTTGCTTTGACTGAATAACTGAGCAACTGAAATAAAGATACAGTTGAAAAACAGAGTTGGAAATGCATTTTTTTTAACAAATCTGAGGCTCAGGTACACCATTGTTTTCTCAGCTCTGAGAAAACCATAAATTATTTTTTATTGGAGGGAATTGCTGAAGCTCTAGAACTTAATGATTGCTGAACAGGAGGTGTTTTTTTGTTTTGTTTTGTTCTTTGCTAAACATCACGTTGCTGCCAGTTTTAATTTTCTTTTAGAATTTACACATTAAACCATTGTTTTAGCTGTTAAGCACAACTGCCTCTTATGTCCAAGGGATGGTGCCGGAGTACGAAGCGCGCATCTTGGTTTCATTGCTTCCCCTCCAGCTTGAAGCATGAATAAAAACCAGCCTTGCGTTTTATGATTACAAGGCTAGTGTTCAATATTTATACTATGGGAAAAAGTCAGATTCCAGCTTTACCCTTTAATATCTTCATGCTCAGAAGTCCTGTATTCGTGAGTTTGAGAGCAGGTCACTGCACTGCTGGTCTCAGTGCCGCCCTGTGGTGCTTCAGCACCATTATTAGTGCAGTAATTCTGGCACTTGGGATTTCAAGAACCAACAGAATGGTAAGGAAATAAATGAAAAAATAGTTACTCAGCATTTGTTATACGTCAGATGCTGTTTCAGGGGATGGAGAGATAGCAGTGAACACAAAAGAAAAAAAATAGGCGAAAATTACTGCCCCGGTGTAGCGTACATTCAAATGCAGGGAGATGTTAGACAATAAATCCCAGGTGGTGGTAGATACTATATTAAGAATAATTGTAGAGATGGGGTAAAGGGACAGGCAGAGTGGGGGTGAGGCTTGCCATTTTGGAAAGGAAAAAGATTGGCCCTGAAAGTGCTTACTGAGTTGGTAACTTGCATATGGATGGGAAGGAAGTGAGGGAGCAAGCCAGTGTGAATTTCTGGGGAAGGGAGAGCAGGAAATGCAAAGGCCGTGAGGCAGGTGCAGGCCTAGCATGGTCTAGGACCAGCAGGGGAGCCAGTCTAACTAGAGTGAGGGAAGAGTTGTAGGATTCAAAGAGGAGGGAGCCTGATCACGTTGGTTGTTATCACCCATTATAAAGACTCCTTGGCTTTTAGTGGGAGTCAAGTAGGGAGTCATTTCAGGATGGTGAGCACAAGGACTCCGTGGTTTGATCTTCTAAGACCACACTAGAGGACCAGAGGAAGCAGTGAGACCAGTTAGGAGGCTGTTTCAATCATCCAGGCAAGAGTAGACGGTGGTTTGGACTAGTGAAGCAGCAGTAAAGGTGGTGTGAGAAGTTGTCTGACTGTGGTTATGTGACAATTGCAGCCAACAGGTATTACTGTTGGAGTTGGATAAGGGACAGACAATAGAAACGTCGTGGATGAATCCAGGGTCTTGGGCTGGAGCAATGGGAAGGATAGAGTTGCTATTTGCGGAGAAGGGGAGGACTGTGGCTGGCAGGGTTATAGGTTGTTTTTTGAGGGGGGATGGGGAACTTGGTTTTGGATATATATTGGGTTTGAGATGCCCATTAGGTATCCCATGGGGATGATAAGCACTGTACTAGGAGTGAGAGGCTCAGGGTGGAGGTAGGAACCAGGGAGCAGTCAGCCCCAGAACGCATGCTCTATTATCATGCACCCTGCCTTGCGTGCTATGCTGCTGATAACTAGCATAAAAACTGTTTATGGACCCTGGAGTTGTAGCCCACATTAAAGCGAGGCCTCTCAAATTTTATTTCTGGCTTAATTCTGGATTGGGATTTATTTTATGTTTATTTTTGTTCCTTCTCAATATTCTTTTTTCCCTTTACTCGTCATAACCATGTAGCTTCTCATGATCCCTGTTGCCCCAAAGTGGGCGAGGGCAGGCAGAGCATACTGATTCATCAGTCACCGGAAAGCAGGGCCTTTGTGATATCCCTGCAAAAGGAGATTGTTTATGAGAGCATTTTTGTTACCTTTGCAATGAACCTATCGTAGCATTCATTACATCTTTAAGCTTCATGACGAGATAATGTGTAACATTTATATGGTGCCATTATCTCTTTCCAAGAACTCTGTGAACAATGTGACTTGCTTACCGTATCACCCCAAGGGGCAGGTAAAGCCACACCTGCGTTCTGTGTAGGAGTTTCCTGACAGTGGGGGTTTGAGCAGTGAAGCGACGGCCCAGCGAACACCTGGCGGGCCAGGGATTCAGGGGTTCATAATGCCAGTGGTGATGATGGCCTTATCTCCATTAATTAGTATTATTTAGTACTTCGGCGTTCTCCAAAGAAAATCAGAACCCCTAATGAAAGAGGTGTCTTCTTTCCCTAGCGATCACAACTGGTAATGACCAATTTGATGAACACATAGGAGATATTTTGCACTAAGTGGATAAGTGAGGGGCTGGGGCCAAAGTTGCCTTAGACACCTCTAATCATGAAAACAGAACTGCTCCCCTTAGGAGACTTCACACCAGTACATACTCAGTAATCTGGTAGGAGAAGAGTAGAAGCTTTTGACTGACGGGCTATTTTCAAAGGCAGTTTTCAGTTTTGCTTATATTGTTGGAGGACTCAGGCCAAAATGTTTTCTTTTTTTAAAAATTCATTTATTGGCGTATCTTCTATGATAGACACTTCATAGCCTGAAGGGAGGACAGCAGTATAAAAAACAGACTAATATCCCTTCCCTCATGAAGCTTTCTAGATGTGGGGATAATGCAACCAAATTTATAGTGTTCACAATTGCTAAACCCTCTTCTGTTCTACATTTACTAAGTCATTTAATAGCAGTAGTCTTGTTATGATCCCCGTTTTGCAGAGAAGGACATTTAGATACTGGGAGCATAAGTTAATTGCTCAAATGCAGTTAGTCCATGGCAGGGCTTTAGTTCAAAGAGAACCAGTATCGTTTAGTTTGGTTTTGTTTTGTGCATCAAGTATTGGAGATGAAGCGGGTGGTTGGTTTGAATAACTCACACTAACTAGTTACAAGGATAAAATTCAACATTGATTTTAAATTCTTCGGAGCCAAAATGCATGCATCTAAGAATTCTGTCACAAGTCAGAGGGGGGAAAATGGTCTTACGTTGTTTTTCTCCTAAGTTCTTGCCTTGGAAAAGTAGGACTTGGGTTATTCCATTCCCATGTATTCTCTTTCCTGTTCTTCTATATTTAATGAAGACTGCTGGTTCTTTGAGCTAAGTCTTATTTCTAGGATATGTGGAGATGATAATTCATGACTGGCCTTAGGCAAAATTGTAAAGTATGTAGAGTTAGGAATCTTAGATACAGTCTCTTTCCACCCTCATTTTACTCACTGATATGACCCCCTTTCTGTTCCTTTCTACGAATAAATGGATGAAAATAGCTTCAGTTTAACTCTTTATCCCACATCACAGCTTTACTTTTATACATTTCAAGAAGGATTCTATTTTTCATGATGAACTTTCATGCAAACATAAGATCATGGTCAAGTCCTTGGAGGACCTCTCGAAACATTTTTTAATATCTTCAAAGAATTGTTTAGTATGACACAGTAGAAAGAGGAGAGACTTCCATGTTGGATGGAGATGGGTTTTAATTTCAGCCCAATCATTTACAAATTGTGGGATCCTGGGCAAAACGTTTTAGTCATTGGAGCCTCATTTTCCTCATCTAAGTAGAATTAAATCATTTGTAATATGGAAAGTGACTCTTCCTATGCCTGGTACTTGATAGGTGCTTAATAAATGGTTGCTTTTTAATATTCATTCAACAACTGTTTGAATATCTATTATGTATGGGCCAGGTTCTGGAGAAAGAAATTGCAGTGCAATGCAAATATTGTGAGTATAAATGAAAAAGACATTGAAAATGTTATTCACACTGAGCATCGGTTGTTGGAGCAGGTGCCCCTCCTTTCCATACCTTCTTCTGTCCTCCCCAGCACCTCACTTTCTATTGGTGGGCACCCTAGTGACTAAAACACCTTTCTTAGTGCCCATTAGAGTCCCCTTCTGGTAAGAATGGCTTCTACCTATCATGTTGCCCTTTGTCTGGCCTGAGCTTCCAGCCTGGCCATGAGCGTGTCTGCTTCTGTCTCTGTGGATTTCTTATTGCTGGCTTGCTCTCTGCTCTGTTTTCCTGTAAGGTGAGGAATTAGGGCATTCTGATCGCAGTGCCCACACTTCTAACATCTGTGCTGCACCTGGTCCCTCCAATGGTGATAGCCTGAATCACACTCCAGTGGGAATACAGCGAAGGGCTGGATTCCAAAGCGAAGCATAAGGAGGAAGCAAGGGAGAGGAATTGACTTTTAAAGTTCAAACCCGCGGAAATGGCAGTGCCATTAACCGAAATTGTGAGCACAGGAGGGACAGGTCTGGGCAATAGGACCATAGTGCCATCTTTAGACATGTCGATTTGACTTGTTCAGAATTTATCAAAGATATTCTGTAGTTACGTTTATAGAGAACTTTGAAAGCAGAAATGTGATTGTATGTCCTTTTCAATCTCTGATACTTTCCAGGGCTTGCAGGGCCCAGATGTTTGAAAGTTGAACAGGTCAGGAGACAGACAAGAATTTGGAAGTGAAGTCTGTTTGGGAAGAGAGGGAGGAGATAGTGATTAGAGAGTCCTTTGCATAGTGATGCTCTTCAAAGCCAGGGGACTGGATTAAAATAGCAAGGACAGCAAAGGGGTAGGTAGAGGGGAGGATCTGGACCCTTCTGCAGGGGAGCTCACGGGGGTGGGAGGACCTGCACTGGATCACACCCATGCTGAGGAAGGTAAGTTGATACTTAGGGTTTAAGGGGAAAGTAAAGGCTCGATATAGGCATGTTGGGGGCTGTTAGTTTTATTTTTGAGCAGTGATCATTCCAGATGAGGAAGATAGCATGTATTTATTTTGGAATACATCAGCTTCATTTCAATTTTCTCTGATAATGCTTATAGGTGTGTATGGGCTCCATCATTAAAATTTGACCAGTTTAATTGGTAACAGGACCATTAGTATAGAGACTTGACTTTATTTCTGAATGCGTCATTGTTATCACGTTGAGTATATACAATTGTTCTTCTATTTTTTTGTTTATACATTCATTTAAATCAGATTTTATAATAAAAATATGTAGGTTTTTAAGACCTGGAAGTATCTAAGGGATCATACTCTCTAACCTATTAGGCTGATTTTAACTTATTAGCAGCCAATAGTTTTGTGTCGGCATGTTTTATTTAGGGCATGACCTGTCTTAGAATGATGAAATAATCCTATTTCTACAACTCTGCCTCTGGAGCAGGGGTTCCCAATGTTTCCCACCTGTGTACCCCTTTTAAACCCATTTCTGTAAGTTGTACCCCTTATTTTCAAAACAGCTATCTTTAAATGCTGACACTTTTGTTCAGTGCCTATCTTAATGTAAAATAATGGAAAGGCAATAAGTTAGGAAAGAAAAATTATTACAATGAAAGTACAAACCACAGATTTAATTTTCCAATATTCATAATAGTTAAATATTGATAATGATGATCAAGTATTTAAACATTAAATAAAAGAACTACTTGAAAAGAAGTATGATTAAAGACAATACACTTTTACTCAGTCACTAACAAAACTGATCAAACAGTCTGGCTATGGATGTATTTGTATGTTTGGGAAAGTTCTGGAAATGTTGCAAATGGGTTGTTCTGAAACTGTGCATAATGATTGGTAGAAAAGCACTTTGGAGGAAGGGTTTATAGCCACGCCCTCACCAATCATCATTTGCTAATAGGACCTAATTTTGAAGTGTCTTCATTAAGGATGATTCAAACTTAACATTAATTGTTGCATAACGAACATTTTGCATTATTTTTACTTTATTTGTTTTTTCACCATTACTGATTATTTTTCATGTGCCCCTGAACAGCCCAGCATGTACCCCCAGGGGTACGTGTACCACTGCTTGGGAACTGACACTCTAGAGAGACAGGTAGAAGAAAGCTGAGATTTAGGAGAGCATCGTTCTTGTTCCTGTGGCTTTAGTATCTTCTTATATCACAGGACATAGTAATAACTGTCTCCTGCCTTGCTCAAATCAAATATGAGACGTTATGGTTTAAGAAAATCTTTGAATACTTAGAAGTGCCTATTGGTATATATTAAATGTGTTATTCATAGGCCCTGGAGAAACCCACTGGTTTAATTGGGAGATCAATATTTTACAAGTTGAAACTCTGTTATTTCTAAGATATGATATTTAATTTTAAAAGAAAGCTATTAATTTAGCATCTGATGTTTTTATTTAAGTACTAAACATACGAATACTTTTAACATTCTGTTTATTGTGTTACCCATTGTCTGGATAGATAATAAAGACTTAGTTTCAAGGACAAGTATTTAGCAAGTATTTACCTACTGTCTATCAAGCATTTCATGTCCGGCATTTCATACTGTATTTAGAAATAGAAGTGGAAAATAAAATTAGATATGAAATGATCAAAATGCTAACACATACAATTCAGAAACATACTGCATGGCTTAAGAGAAGGGAAAAATCAGCTTTGTTTGCCATAGTTTGAGACAATCCCATTAGAAGAAAGCTCGGTGGGAAGAATTCAAGGTAAGTGGAAAGGGTAAATAGGAAGTTTCAAGGAGGAATGACCCATAGTATTTTATTTTAACTTGAAATTATACATTGTTTAAAACAAGTTCTGTCAATATGCTCAGACATGAGTATAAAAACCTGAAACACCTCAAACTTTAATTATTATGTATTATACTAATTATCAGCAGTCAAATACAATGTTCGTGCACACACACACACGCATACACACAACTCTGCACACACAGTTCATAGCTGCAGAAGTACTAAAATGTTCAATGTAAGACAACTTTAGTTACACTTGTATGATGAGGATGGGGGACCAGTTTGTGGTTTTAAGGAAATGACCCAGGGAAGTTTCTTTTATTTCTTTTATTTTTTATTTATTTTTTTTTTTTTGGGAAAACTGATCATAAAAGAATGAACTTTATTGTAAAGTTACAAGTACTAAGATATATGATAAAACCTTTAGCCAACTTCTTACATAATAATTTGGAGAGTGCTGTTATTCAGTTAAAATAAGTACATGAGGCAAGATATGGAAACAATTATACTTCCAGTGTTTAATGGTTCTAGTTTATATTTCCAGTTTCATCACTTGATTTTGTACTTTGGGTATAACAATATTATGGCTCCTATTTAAGTGGCAATGTTAACACTTTCAATAGTACAATAATATTGTTATTATTTTCCCTATATTAGCATGATCTAAAAATTTTTACTACATCCTTTCCACATTCTGGGATCAGAAGGAAGGCATTATATGGATGATGTGAGAAAATGTATTTAATTTTAAAAATACTATGTAGCAAACTTTGCTAGAAAAGATAGTCCTTATTTATATTAAATTAAGGACATCTGTATTCATATCATTTAAAAAGGCAATATAAAATGTCCTATTATTTTATAGTATGTCCATACAATAAAATCTGTCAGCCATTAAAAATTGTGTTTAAAGAAAGACATGGTAAAATGCTTACAATAAAATATCAAAAAGTAGGATGTAATGCTGTAAAAATAGAGAACTCCAATTTCATATAATATGCACCATACATAGAAAACAAAAGAATTCTAAGAAATATAGAGTTATCAGTGGCTTTTAGTGATTATTTCTATTTGTGGAATACAGGCAATGTTAATTTTTTACTTTTCCCCTTTTTGTGTATTTTCCTCTTATCTTAAAACACACACAAAAAAATTATTTCTGTAATTTATGATGCTCAATTTTCAAAACTTTTTTAAGGGAACAAAATATAAAGATAGGTGCAAACTCACTTCATAGAATCAAGACCCCAGCTATGTGGGTTGTTCCTATTATCATCTATGTCCTAGGACATAATAAGCATTATTAATGTATGTGCTTTTATTTTTTTTTATTTTTTTATTTTTTTAATTCATTTTTATTGTTAGACTTATTGGGGTGACATCTGTTAGCAAGGATTACATAGGTTTCAGGCATATAATTCTACAGTGCATTGTCAACTTGATGTATAATAAGTTCACCACCTAATGTGACTTCTCCTTCCATCACCTTATATTTAGCTTCCCCCCCTCCTTCTTTTATTTCTTTAAGTAATAAAACTTACCTATTATTGAGGGACTAAGATGAACTTTTTACTTACAGTAGAAACAACCAAGCAATCAGTTGAATTGGACAGTTAGAAAGCTTTAAGTGGTTAATTTGCACACAGTATTAGGGGCTTGGTGGGTGGTGATCCAATGAGAGGAGCACGTACCCCAAAGCACACTGTTTCCACGGCGGGTGGGGTGGGGGTAGGTACTAGGAGGGTACAACAGTAAATATCTGTCGCCCTATTGTTAAAGACTGTGTCTATTGTATCATCTGATATTCTCTACATAGTGTTCCCCTCTGAATTTGATACTTGTTAAAATGCTTTGTGCTGCAAGTCACAGAATGTTCAAATCTAACAGCATTGCTTGTTGGATTCACACAAGTACAGAGGGAGGTAACTTTGACAGCTTGTTGATACCAGTAGGACGTAGGTATTTTATATCTTCTCCCTCCTCTGTGCTCTCTCTTATCCCTCTGTTCCCTCTGAGGTGTTTTACCTCCTGGTCACAAAGTGGCTGCCAAATGCCCAGAGATCAAGTCCTGACACGAATCTGCCAGAGTGACAAGAGAGGCAGGTCTCCTCATGTTCTCCCATCTTTTTGTCATGCACAAAAAGTCTTGGGGGAACTCCAACAGATTTGTTTATTTCATTTCCTTTTTGAAAATAATCTTTATTGAGGTAGAATTTATTTTCAGTAAAATTCATCAAAATTAAGGTAGGGGTACAAATTAAGTCTTCACAGTGTTTACAGTCATGTAACCAACACCACATTCATGACATAGAATCTTTGCATTACTTCAAAAAGTTGAGATGTTCCTTTTTTAATGGATCCAAGTAGAATACAATTTCTTTTAGTGACATTCTTAAAATCCTACTGCCCATAATGATATTTTCATGGTGCTGATCATCATATCTGAATGAAAGCTGCCATCACAATAATAGCACACATTTATTAATTACTTACTATGTTCTACTTACTACACTATTTGACATATATGAGGGCTGTCCGGAAAGTACCCAGCCATGTAATATGAAAAATAGAGGCATTTGTGGCTGGATTTTTCCGGACAGCCCTTGTATTACCTTCTTAAACCTCCAACCGTATCTGATGTGTATTACCTCCTTTAATTCTTAAAACAGCAGTATGGAATAGGCTCCCTTAATAGGGTTGCGGTTAGTCTATGTGGTGTCTTTGTGTAAAGTAGAAAAAGCAAGCCCCTGTGATTGTGGGGAGGGGACAAGTTCAGCTAAGTAGAGCAGGGATGGACTTGGGCTCCTTGTCTTTGAAACCAGACCCTTTTGCGGAGTTCGTCCATGTTGCATCTGGATGAGGCACCCTTATCAGTTCCATTCTGTAACTTGAAAACTTCAGATTTAGAGGAGCCCATCAACCTACTCGTGCTTATATAGTATGGCGCATATGTTATATTCACATGTATCTCTCTCATTGTTTTATTCACATGGATTAATTTTCTAAGTTATTATAGTATTAACAATTACTGCAATTACTATTTGTTTGTGGAAACTTGTATAATTATATTTATTTGTTTAGTGGGTATTATTTTAGGTGGTGATTATTACATTAATTTTTAATTGACTAATTACTAACATTCTGTATGAATGAGTTGTTTGCATTCAGACACATGAAAAGCTTATATGTATGAGGTTTCCTGTTTTTGATAATATCATTCTTTATTTTAAAAAAACCCTCAAATCTTTTTGAATAACCATGTATCTTCTTTTATTAGTCATAGAAGGTTATTGGATTCTATTAAACTGCTCAATGATGCTATAACATAGAATGAAAAATCTGGTCCAACATTATATTCCTTGTACAATTTTTATATAATTTTATTATTTTAAAACTGTCATGGAAAATCCCAAGGCAAATACCTTTGGGAGTTCAAAAAAATTGTTTTTGAAATAAATTGTTAGAGGTTGTTGGTCTATACTAGATTTTGCAAATGTAACCTGTAATTGGAAATTCTTACTTTTTTTTCTAAGGTTGACAGAAAGTACATTAAAACCACATATTCATTTCTTTCTATTTAAATGTCCATAGTTTACTTCATCTTGTCTTCTGAAAAATAGGCAGAATTAGATCTCTTGCATAATTTACAAAATATTCTATTAAAAGCTGTATACAGATTAGTGAAACTAGAAATTCTGGCAGAAAAGTCTCCCAATTAGAAAATGATTGATTAGTTTATTGAAGCTGATAAAGTATAGTTTCATGTTTTCAGATGCTAGGACTATAAAGCAAGTAACCTGTTTTGTTAAAACCAAAGTGGCTGCTAGTTGCTTGGAGACACACTCCTTTTGGGAGTAAACTTATTTCACTATTTCTTCTGTTTTGTTTTTATTTCTGAGAGATTATGCATCTTGAAATATCACAGGAGATCTTCTAAGCAAAAGCAGCCTTTGTTTACTATGCATCTATATGAAGGTATAAAACAGGGACAGCACATTACTTTACAGCAGTGGTTCTTAAAGTGTGGTTGGTTCTCAGACCAGTAGTATCAGCATCACCAGAGACCGTGTTAGAAACGTCACTTTTATAGCCCCATCCTAGATCTACTAGACCAGTAACTCAGAGATGGACCCAGGGATTTATCTGTGTTTTAGGAAATACCCTCCTGCCCCTCAAAAAGGTGCTTCTGCTTCTTGCTAAGATTAGAGAACTACTGCTCTAAAAAATTTAGTGTAACCAAATTACCCAGGTTGCTATTAATCATTTGCATTATTTTACTACTGGAAGTAGAACTACTAAGTGCCATAGTACAAATGTATTCAATTTTATCAAGAAATGCTAAATAGTTTCATAAATGTTTGTTCCAATTTAAATGGCCACCAGTCTAGCTGAAAGTCATACCATCTTAGTGCCTACCTTTGTCAGTTAATTTTTACAGAACCAGTGAGTATCAAGTTGTGGTTTTAATGTGAATATTCCAAATGGGGTTTAGCATCTTTTCATATATTATTACCCAGTCATGTTGTCACTTAAGTGAATTGCTTATTTTTGTCTTCGGCTCATTTCTTTGGGTTGGTATTTTTTCTGCTGCATGGGAGTTTTAAAATATTCTGGATACTAATCCCTTGTCATTTCAAATATATTTTTGCTGGTTATGATTTTATATCACTTTTTCTGATTAATCTTAGAAGAAGAGATTATAATTTTAATGTAATCACATTTGTCTTTATAGTTTTTGTTTCTATGATTTATTTTTTAAAATAAATATACTTCTCTTCCCAGAAAACACAGCTATTCTTTTTGTTTTTCAGGAGATGTTTAATGTTTTCTTTAATATTTAAGTTTATAATTCATATTAAAATTATATATACATATATGTATATACATATATACATACATTTTATTGACTTATGATTTATATAAAATATACATATTTAAAATGTACATTTAAAGTGTGACCACCATCACATCAATTTGCAGTATATGTTCACCACCTCAGCAAGCTTCCTTGTGTCTCTTTGCAGTCACTCCCTCCAACTTTTCTGGCACCATCCAACTACAGATCTGTTTTATAACCAGATACTAGTTTATCTTTTCTAGAGTTTTCTATATATGTAATTTTTTTGGTGTGTATTATTTTGCATCTGGCTTCTTTCACTCAGCAAAATTTATTGGAGATTTATGCATATTGTTGTTTGTAGTAGTAGTAGTTGTTTCCTTTTTATTTTCTTTTTTGCTGAGTTCTATTCCATTCCATTGTATGGATACTCCACAATTTGTGTATCCATTTACCAATTGATGGACTCCAGGTTTTTAACTATTGTGAATAAAGCTGCTATAAACATGTATATTCAAGTATATTCAAGTCATTTTGTGGACATGTATTTATTTATCGTGGGGAAGTACCTGGGAGTGGCAAGTTCAAGTTTAACTTTATTAAAATGCAAACTATTTTCAGAAGTAGTTGTATCTTTTTGCATTCCCCTCAGCCATGCCTGAGAATTCCAAATAGGCACTCTATTTTTTTAGATCTTACAGTAAAATGTTAAAATTTAGTATAGATACTTTATACTTTAAGTTAATCAGTATTTTAATAAGCTTCCCTTAGAATTTAGAATGTTTGTTAGTAATCATTATTCATCCAACCCCAGTTTACTCACCTCTTGTCCAATTTCTTATTCCATTACATTCTTAGCCATAAATTTTAAAAACTATTCTTTTTAGAAAGATACTTTTTTTCTAGAAAGTTAGGTGGTCGGTGCTTCATCTATACCTTGGGTAGCTGGATATTGCTGACTGTGGAAGCCCTCTTTGTTTTACTTGAAGGTTTATTTTTCACTCTGTGTAAAGAAGTATGTTCTCATGGAAGAGAATTGGAAAAATATATAAAAGTATGAGGAGAAAATGAAACAGCTTCTAAAATTTTTGCTCCCAGATACAACCATAATCTGCATTCTTATTTCTTTATTTCTGTATCAAAATTATACATGCATGTATTAAAGAAATGAAACAATTTGGAATAATTTAATAATAGAAGTTAGTCTTTAGCTCTTTCTCCTTTTCAGTTTCATTATTTTTTATATCTTTTAACATTAAATATACAGTCTATTCTAGATCCATTCTTAAGAGTTCTGTGTTTGACTACTGATAAATTGTAGAGTTAAAACCTACTAAAAACTATTTACATTACTGTGACTGTTTGAAAATATTTTTATATAAATAATATGTTGAGACATAAACACAACAATAAAATATATGTAATTATAATCACAATTAAGAAAATATGTTTAAAAAATAAAGACTGTCCAGAAAGTATCCAGCCATATAATATAAAAAATAGAGGCATTTATGGCTGGATTTTTTCCAGATAACCTTTGTATATCAGGTTGCAGTATTATTTGACCTGGGAATCATCTTTGGTCTTGTTCTGTTTCAAGTAAGTTAATACTAGTTTTATATCACAGTTTTTATAGAAACCCTATAGTGAGGTAAATAGTATAAACTAAATTCACCTAGTTTTATGTTTTTCCTGACAAAATTTATGTTTTCATCCTCAAAGCAGAAGCTTCAAATTTGTTTTCTAGTATTTAAATTCCCTAGTTAAGAGCAGAGACAAGAAGATTTAAAATGTCTAATCTCTTAGGGTTTAAAAATACAAGCAATTATGGTATGTTGGATTTATTATTTTTGTAGATTAAAATCAATAGGACTTAAGCAATTAATGACAGAATTACATATAATGGTCTTACGGTATTAATAGTCTTAGTAAGCCATCTGTACAGTTTTCAATTCTCAACATAATTGCATAGAGTTGTTTATGTTTTCTAAGGAAAAATCTCTAGACAAACTATGCCTCATTTTACTTCTATTTTAAGCTTATCCCCTGACTGAATCTGAGATCTATGAGTTCTTCCTCTTTGGAGATTTGGGAGTTTGCAGAAGTATAGAGATAATGAAATCATGATTTGAAAAACTGCGTACTATTTAGAAATGATAGCTTTTTTCTATCCCAGAATCAGTATTTTATTGTTTTTTGCATGTGAGGAGGGGGCAAGGGAGGAGGGAGAAGTAACTTGGAAATCAATGGGGAGGAATAGAATCTATCAATCAGCATTTAGTTACGTGACACAGATGATCATTTCCCTTGTAACCTGTGGATGCGTGTCTGAGGATGAAGCCTGTGGCCATTTTGTTTTTCTCAGTGTGAACTTCAAGTGCAGAAATTGAGTTAATCTTAGTCAACTCACAGCAATCTCATCACTGCTTAATATCTTTGATCATTTTTATAAAGTTTCCCCCCTTTATCTTCAATCCTTATAATCATTCCACTGTGTCTACATGCACTGACTTTATTTAATTGGACACATGTCTTTCTCATCTTACATTCCTATGTTCATTCAGGTATATGTCCTTAACAAACATGCTGCTGTTTTTTATTTTTCTTTTTGTGTAACTTTTTAGTTTCATAGATGGTATTATGTTATACAACACACTCCTGACTTGTCCCCCTCAAGATTTAAAAAATAGTTTATGCATTTTTAAAGCACATTATCTGGCGTTTCTTATTTCCATCGTATACATAGATTATGTTTGCTTATCCATTCTTTCAGTGATGAAAACCTTGGAGGCCGCCAGCATCTGGGCGTGAGAAATGATGCTGTAACACTTAGCTTCACAGGTGTCTCTTCAAGAATAATTGTTGGGGGCCAGGATGTACTCAGACTTAATATTCTCTGTGGATAATTCATGAGCCTTTTCCTAATTGATGTTATCTGATCTTTTAAATTTCAACATTCTAATATATGCAAAATGACCTTTAACTCTTTTCATTTGCATGTCATTGATTATTGAGGTCAAACTTCATATGCTTCTTAGCAATTAAAGGTTTTCCTTTTTACAAATTGCCTATTCATAGCTTTGTACATTTCACTTGAAGATTTCTAGTTTTTTTTGCTGGATTATTTATTAAGATTCCATGTGTATAATATGTTGTAATGAATCCCTTGACTTTCTTTTTGTTGTGATTGTCTTCCCTCAATCTGTCACTCATGGGGATTTGATTCAGCTGAAGTAAGTTTAGTTGGCGCTTCTGCCACTTTGTAGGTTGTGGTCTTGAGCAAAGTACTCAGTGTTCTGTGTGTCTGTTTCCTCACCCATAGAATAAAGATGACAACCCACTTCAGGGGGCTGTAGTGAGAGAGATACAAGGTAACGCAGGTAAAGCTGCTGCACAGAGTGGCGTTCAGCCAATGCTACATTCTCTCGCCTTCCCTCGAGTATAGGGCCTTGCGTGTGTTGTGTGTGGTGAGGAGTTGTTGAGAATGTGAACGAATGCCCGTTGTGTCTGACACTGGCGGACTCTACCAGTGTGTCCTGAGGTTTTATTCTTTACTGGGGATCTTCCTGATATTGTCCTTTCTCCTGTCAAATGCAAGCTGCCGACCTTGGGGTACATTTTTCAGGTCACCTGACTTTTTCTAGGTGATAATGGCTTTAATTGGTTCAAGAAATAAACTAATCCTTTCTATTGACATTGTTGTCTAATGTTCCTTTCTTTGAGAACAAGTAGGTCTTAATGCATTTCCATGCAGAAACTCCTATAAACAATGAATCCTTTGTGGGAGTTAACTGTCAGGTTTAAAGAGAGTTACTTTAAATATAAGGGCTCTTTTTTAAAGGATCCCTCAGGGCAAATGTTCTTCATAGGACTAACCCGATTTCTCTTTTTTCTCTTGTCCTTTTGTGCAGTGGGGTTTGTCATTTGGTTAACTGGGGAGTTCAAAATAAAATTTCTCATTGCTGAGATCACTTTCAACTTAATAGAAAATTGAAAACCTCTTTCGTTTGTGGGATGATGGTGATCGGTAGGTCACAATGGGTCCTGATACAGCTGGATGTGGGATTCCATCTTGTCACTCGATATCACTGTCTGTGCCTTCTGAGAGTCAGGAAAGTTCTGGAGCCGTCAGCCTCTGAAGCACAGTCTTCCATCTCTGTTTTCATTTAGAAGACGGGAAACGGTTTTTTGGAGTCTACATCTGGGCTCTAAAATAAAGTGTTTTTAGAAGGTCATTGCAATGTACAGTCTCTGAAGACTTAGTTTTATATACATATTGTTTTTCTTATACTCTTATTTATTTGACAGTTTTAATAATAAGAACAGCTCTTAGGAATACCTTGGAAAAAGGACACAAACCCACCCTTTTGTATACCTTGTGATAGCTACACAATAACGACCTTCTGCAAATGCAATCAAGTGAAGCCATCCTTTGTACAAAGCAAAATAAAGCTGTTGCTGTAATTAGTGTGAATGTACCCCACAAAACAAGGCTAATTACTGGAGGGGAAAAAAATAAACAAAAAAATCAGGATGGATCTTGTGAGAAATAGGCCATCTTCTTCAGTAGGCAGGTTTTTTTTTCATTTCCCCATCTCTAGAGAATAGGAATTTTTGATAACATGAATGCAGCTTATTAATGATCATTGTAACTCACTCCATCTACCTAATTAAATCATCAGCCACAATTGGTAACAGGGGAGCATAATTTAAATAGAGCTGCTCTGACAAACTAGATGCCATACCATTCCTAAACATTTAACACTCCCGGTGGCTGGATTAATGGAAAGGTTTAAGGAGCCATTTAGCCGGGTCTTTCAAAGGTGACTGAAAGACATTTTCCATGCCTTTTTTTTTTTTTTTTTGGAAGACTAATTAATTATAAATAAATTCCTGCCTAAAATCTCTTGTCATTGGGTATAATGTAGACTGAAAAATTACAATTAAAATCTTTTTTTTAACTTTATTAATAAGATAGGTGAGTCTCTGGAGGAGAATTGATTTATTTTAAGCACTGTATTTAAGACCAGGAAATAGAGTTTAAAAATATACATTTAGTTGCATTAAAAGAATTAAAAAACTAGTTAAGAGGCATACATATTTTATCTTCAGTGGGTTTACTGAGCATTTACTATGTAACAGCCCTAAGGTAGGTTGTGGGGAGTTAGTTAAAATGAAATGATCCCTGTGGTATTGTAACAGGAAACACAGTGCTAATTACAAATGCAGTGGGTGCTACAAAGAAGAAAAGGGAGTTGACAAATCTTCCATTTGTTACTTACCCATTCTAGGGCCTAAAAAGGGGAAAAGCCCACCTCCCCTCTTTTCCTGGCCTTTCTCACCAGTCCTTGTTGTTAGGTGCAGTATTTCTTTGTGTTGTTTGTATCTCTTTAAACAAGTTTGGACTATGTTTCTTCTGGTGATGTGTTTAAACCAAAGTGTTGGTATCAACTTCCTGGCACTTACACAGGGAAAAGGCATCATCCCTCTTGTGCAAGGTTAAGACTATCCATGACTGGTTCTAAGGACCTTTGTAGGTGAAAGTGAAAATCGAATAGATCAGGTTTAATGACTACTCTCCTCTTTTTATTCTGAATTTTGCTTGGGCCAAGGATTTGGGAGCTTGACTGCCGTTAGAAACTTTAAACAGATCTTATTAAGTCTGTAGAGAAGTTCCAAGCCAAATACAATGAACACTGACAAATTTCTCTGTTTTAGTTCTCTTGCATTTAGATGATGGATTATCAAATAAAAGGGCATGAATATGTCAGTTGAGTTTCCCATTCATCAGATCCTGCTTTATTGCCATCACACAAATGTCTGGGGTCATGATCCCAGTGTGTGTGTGTGTGTGTGTGTGTGTGTGTGTGTGTGTGTTTGAATCTCATAAATATGATTTTATCATGTCTGTGTGAGGTTATTAATATTAATTGCTTGTGGTTTTCCCATGGTGTTAAATTCTCCATTGCTGTTTATGGTTCATTCTGAATTCTGTGGTTGGAATTCATGGTGTTCCTGAGATTGTGCATTGTTATGGGTTTTTGAGTTGCCGTATATAATTGTGAGAGGCATAGTGGCTTTTTGGCCTCTGATCAGTTGTCCAGAAACAGAGATGCTTACTATTCTCATCATGTCATTTTTTCCCCCTTTTGCTCATAAATTTGCCTTGGTAAAGTGTTGTTGGACCAGTTTTTTAATTTCTCTAAGCCTCAGGTCCCTTCTGCAAAGTGGCAGTAATAGCAGTAACTCCTTCATGGTGTTGTTGTGAAGATGAAGAATGCTAACATATGTATGGGGATGAGCCTGATATGTAGCATTTAGTAAGTGATAAAGAAATGTGATTCGCAGAGCCCTCTGCCACCATCAGAATTACATAATAGGCTATAGCAAAACTCACACTCATTTTAATTTGCAGGTGTGACCATTTGTGTTCTTCCACTGTTTTTTTCCCCCCTCAACCATGTCTGGCCCTAGACCTAAGCATCAGTAACAATAATAAGCAGTAGCTTCTGATAGGTCCTTTAAGTTTTAGAGGCTACTTGTGTACCATTGAGTGTACTGGTTCACTTGACTCTCTGAACAATATCGTGGAAGAATTAACACCTTTTGTCCAAAAAGGAAAAAGTATAGGAGGTGGTTTAAGGTGGTGGCGTAGGAAGATCCTGAACTCACTTCCTCCCATGGCACAGCACATCTACAGCAACCTATGGAGCAGTTTTCTATAAATAAGACCTGAAAGTTAGCTGAACAGTGCCTCCATAACAAAGGATAAAAGGGCCACATCCATACTAGTAGGAGAGGCAGAGACATGCCTTCACCAAAAATTCTGCTCCCAGAGCAGTGACTGCGAATAGGGAGAGAATCTCACAAAGCAGAAACCTATAGCATATATGAGAAATAATGAAAACAGAGCCTAAGTATTATACTGTGGAAAGTCATCAAACCACAAGGTAAAAAAGCAAGAGGAGAAAGGAACAGAGAGGAACTACAAAACATCCAGAAAATAAAATGTCAATAAAAATATACCTATAAAGTGTTACTTTAAATATAAATGGACCAGATTCTCCACAATCAAAAGACATAGAGTAACTGAATGGATAAAAAAACAAAACCCATCTGTATGTTGCCTACAAGAGACCCATTTCAGATACAAGGATGCATGCAAGTGTTTATCCATTTTTCCTGTGTAAATTGTACCCCAGAGGAGCCAAATAAATTATGAGGAAAAGATGCATTTTGTAAAAATCATTTTGGCTAATAAATGAATAGATACTGACAGGATTGGGGTGTTGGCAATTTTGCATTCACTAATCAATGGGTAGAGGTGTTGACAGTCAATCATTAGAAGGGTGACAACCAGACAATGCATGCTTTCTGATGACCTACATATGAAGTAGTTCCACCAGGATAAATCAAACCTGAACCTGATCAAGTTTCTACTTCTAATTTTCAATTAACAGAAAATCTAGGGAAGCAAAGGAGTGTGTGTGTGTGTGTGTGTGTGTGTGTGTGTGTGTATACACACGCTATTTGCAATATATATATATCATAGTAAAATCCAGGCTATGGGAAACTGGACATGAAAAATGCAAAAGGAATAAATGAGAGCAAAAGAGAGGAAAGGAGAACCTCTCATACTGCCAAAGAGTTCAATAAAATAGTTAAATAAAATAATTAAATGCAAAGAAAAGCATACTCATTCTCAGGATAGCTCCTGGCCTGTGATTAAGAAGCAGAAGGAGAGAAAGGGAAAGGATGAACAGGTAGCGTGAACTTTCAAGCTACCTAGTCGGCCATATTGCTGGAAGTGAAATTTATGCAACCAAAAAAACAAATTACTTATGAATTTTAGTAACTTTTGCAGGTTAAATACTAAACATGGGCTGTAGTCTGTCTGCCTGTTTATTTGAATGGGTAATACTTCTTTCTCACTTTGTCTCTCCCTTGACCTGAGAAAATCTTTTTGAAAATTCCACAGTCCTTTAGAAGGAGGTCTATGTTGGCCACAGCTAATAAAGGCCTCGTATTTAGTATTAGTTTAATAGTTCACTCGTCTTTGTTTATGTTAGTCTCTGATTTGCACCAACAGTCTAGTAGGTAATTAACTCACACTCAGGTTTCTAAGTACTATTTTGTCAGTGACCTTCATCTCGGATCTCTTTCATGCAGTAACGTCAGGATTAATATGATGCTCCCAGTAGTACTGTGGGTAGAAGAGGGACTTACTTTAGGGTCTGCTAGATTAAAATCCTGGGACTTCTGAATGATATCAGGGGATGTCATTCTTCAATGATGATCATGATTTTAGGTATGAAAACTGTAATTTAAAGTAAAACATGCAAAATCTTGGAGAACCCAACCCCCTGAAGAATGCTGCAAGCAGAGGATATTTATGACATGTTTATAGAAGGTTTTGCCCAAGGTCCTCCATTACTCTTGGAAAACTATTTTATTTTATTTTGGTCTTTTTCTAGTTATACCTGATCTTGGCGAGGTTTCTTTTTCTCTGCTCCTGGCCAGGCTCCCATGCTGTACATCATTAACCCTAACCTCTAGGGAACTGATCTCCTGGCAGCGTCTTTGATATTAGATTAGATCCCTTCCAGGCTGCATTTAATTGACTGAGTCCCCCGGGGAATAGCTGGTTTCCACTCCCTCTGTTTTACATGGTCTCTCTTCAGGAGCTGGCTTGCAAATGTACTGTGTCTCATGAAGAAGGAAGTGTGACAGATAAAACGAATGCCTGGGATCCCGAATTCTCTTTTTCTGCCCCTCCCCACTGCGCTTCTAATAACAGGTCTACACTTAGACCTGTCAATAATCCTCTTTGTTATTTTTGAATCCTCTTCCTCCATGTAATAAGGATGCAGCTTTCCCCCACTTACGTCCTTCGCATTGCACCTGATCTATTTTTCTGAAAATGAAAGACACGAGCACTGGTAATTTAAACACCAGTTGTTTTTCCTTGGCTCAAATGTCTTCACTTCTGTGATTAAAAATTTTTTAAATCTTTTACATTTTTTAAAAATGACTTTTACATTATGAACATCATTGCTGAT
Source organism: Lyroderma lyra (assembly GCA_004026885.1). Lineage (NCBI taxonomy): Eukaryota > Metazoa > Chordata > Mammalia > Chiroptera > Megadermatidae > Lyroderma > Lyroderma lyra. The sequence continues at coordinate 60,284 of PVJL010003416.1, read as the reverse complement.
CTTTAATTTTCTTGCAATGATTCAAAAAAATTAAAACCACCTTGTTTTCTCAAGAGTATAAAAGTAATAGGTGCTCAGTGTCAAATAATCAAACATTATAAAGCTATACTATGCAGAAAATAAAAAAATGCCCATAATAATAACAACCCACTTTGCCCTGCAAGATCTAATCTTTATTTTTTTTTTTGATGTGTTTTAATTTGTTAAAGTATGTATAGTTAACTTTTAATGGTAATGCTATCGTTTTCCAACAATGAAAAAAGTAAGTTTGGGGTGTAGTAGTTAAAATTTATTCCTATTTCTTCTCTAAGACATATGTGGAGGCTCCTGTGCCAACAGCCTGGGGTCCAGTTTGAAGCACAGATTTATAGTTGGTTGAAATACTTCAAATCTCATCAAGTCACTGAATGGCTTTCTTAGTCCCTTCTACCCCCCAGTAGAGCTCTGTGTTGTCACACAATATTCTCTAACGTCACATGCTCTGGGTGTCAGCCTCTTTGTTCTCTGCCCTTGACCTTAGTTCTCTGGTGTGTCTTCCCTTGATAGGATAGCTCAGGGTCAAGACCACACAGATGTGTTGGATTTGGGCTTTTCTGTTTTGCTACCTGTGTGGCCATGGGACAAGTCCCCACGTTCAGAATGTGTACCAATTAGTGTGGTCGAATTTCTCTCCGTGTCAGGATAATTGCAGTGGAGAGACTCCGAGAGGCTGATCTGCACAGCACTAGCCCCCCTCCTCCCTTAGGAAGAGACGGGACTTTAAGGGGGAGGTTAGCCCGGCGGTGGCTCAGCTGTACCCCGAAACCAATCTGTTCAAGCCCACATGGCCCAGGGCCTCAGTATTTTTTTTTTTAAGTTTAATTTTTTCTCCTTATATAAGTAAATGAATTCAGAAAACTTTAGACCTACCCAGGGCTTTGTATGGTGACCCTGCAGATATGCCAGTCAGCTTCCAAATCCTTTTGGGCCAGTCAGCAGAACACTGCCAGAGGAATGCGCACTTTCCCCTTTAGAATCTCTAAATAAGGGCTAGTAGCAGAGACAGTAACCCCAGCCCCTGTGTTTTCTCCTGGGGCTCAGGATGAAATAAGTCTATGAATAATGTGCCCACCATTTTTTTTTTTTTTTTTTTTTTTTGGCGAGTTACCCTTGGAGGAAGGCACAGGGTGGTGGTGGTGGTGGTGAGACAGTTGGGCTCAGATAGACAGAAATTGTGAGAGGCCATTTAAACTCTCTGAAGTCTAGACATAGACTAGAGCTGTTTAAATTTTTTTACACTCACTCGTCAGGAAAGAGCCTCAAGACCCTACTGTGGTCCTTTAGCTCTTCAAGGGATGGGAAAGAGGCCTCTAGAAGAATCATAACACTGGGCCCCTGTAAGCTCCATCTGTCCCAAAGCATGACGTGCCAAGTTCTTGAAACCAAGGATGGGAGACTAGGTAAAAGGGACTTGGGGACTGGCAGTGTTACTGACCTTTTTCTCCTTCATTCTATGACACCAAATAAATGAGCTCTTCTTTTCCTTTTGTGTCCTCTTTAAAAACTGCTTAATTTGCTTAAACCATGTGCTTGAGCTAAGGTAAGTGAAGAGAGGGGAGAAACGAATCCAGTTTGCCCACCCAGGCCGTTCTATGGCACCTGCAGAGCCTCATACCTGTGAGCTCTTGGAAGTGGTTGTTCTCATGGTGATGGATGGCCCTGGCCCCATTTAGGGGTTTCTTGCTGCTTTATTCATACCCTTTCCCTGCAGCGTTAAGTGAAGTGGCCTTGCACAGTAAGTTGTTACTCTGTTGTCATTTCTCTTGCTTTTGTCTGTGGTGACCTGGCTATTCCCAGAGTCAAAAGCATTGTGTCCCCCGAGGTGGGGATGAGAAGGAAGTCCGGTACACAGGAATTCACACTTTAATTTGGCTCCTCAGTAGGGACTTCTTATGTTGCAGCTCTAGATTTGCTTTTCCAATTCCTAATCGGCCTCAGGATTGGGTTAGACACCTGAGCGCATTTTCTTTTAGATGACTGTCATTTATTCATGTTTGTTTATGTCATGTCTATTATGTATCAGGCATTCTTTGAACATTGAGAAGAGATTTTCTTGTGGCCCTAACGACGTACATATTATCAGTGGGGGAAATAGTAAATAAATAAGAATACAAATGTATCATTATCTTTGGAATAGTAAGTATTGGACTGTAAGTAGAAGGTCACATAGAAAGGGAAAGCTGACTATAAAACAAGAGTTGTTTATAGGAGAAAGGGATACTTGAGATGGAACGATCAGAGGACAGCACATCTGATCAGAAACCTGAATGAAATGAAGAGTCTGTGCAAAGCCCTGGGTTTCAAGTCTTGTAGCCGAGGCTTCATGCAACAGAAGCTGAGATAACCCTACTGTCTTGTCTGAATTGTGACCTAAAGAGCACGTGAACGTAACATGTAGCTGTTCAATGCCAGTGCATTTTGGAGCATGTTACTCAGTCCTTGTTAGGATTTCCCCTCCTTCTGTCCTCCCGCTTCTTCTCTTCCTTCAAAGAATAGATTACTTTAAAGGTACAGAATACTAGGAGAACAGTCTTAAAAACAAGGACTAGTTTTTCAAGACCATAATTAATGAGAATTTCAATCATAGGGTGCTTTGAAAATACGCATTACAGGAAAGCATTTAATGTTTTCTTTTTAAAAGAATGTTGGTTAGAGCCAAATAATGTGAAGATTTTTCATTTTTTAAACTCAGCACAATTTTATCAGCATCATTCCAGGCCAAAAGCTATTTTCATTAGAGAGAGGGAAAAAAAGTTTTTCATTTTCTCAGATGATACTAAGTGCACCCAAATAAGTACAACGTTGAAGCCGGAAGTTGTGATACAGCATGTTGCGTTACTTGGTCTATCTGAACTATTTGAACGTTAGGTGCATGATTATTGGGGTTCGGCACAGCAGGGTGGGAGAGGATGGGATGGCATCAAAAGGACATCACATTTGCTGAAGAGTATGGGTGAAAATGTCTTCAGCGATGATGCCAGGTCATCTGTGTGGCACATGGCAAGTGGCAGAGAAAAAGGGTTTGCTGCCCAGGGGCAGTGAGGGCGAGGGTTGGAAGCTGGCTACTGTGCTTTGCTAAATCAGAAGGGACCCCGAATTGGCAGGCTTGGAGGAAGCAGCAATATTAGTATAATGAGCTGTAGTAAACTGAGTGGTTTTTAAGGTTTCTGGTTTGTTCTTTCAGGTCAGCAGAAATGCCACCATTTCTCCTCGCTTTGTGTCGTCTGCACTACCCTCTTAGGCCCCGATGACTCCCCTTTCGTTCCAGCTGGCTGGCTGGCCTTTGGATTTTGGAATTAGCACTCGATATATTTGGAAACTAATGGTCGACTCAACTCACTTAGCCCATCCATTCCAGCATCTCAAAGTGCGGTCCTGATTTAGTTTTCCTAATTATGATTTTAATTCTTCACTTTTCTCAAAAAAAAAAAAATTACACTCTGCTCCGTTGACAGCTAGAAAACTCTAGGTAAGCTGTATAGGAAAGTAGAATCTAAGTGGTCCTTCCTACTTTTTTCCTGATATTGAGGAAAAGGTAAATATTAAATAATGTTGGATGTGTCTATTGTAACAGTCTTGTGCATAACTCAGCCTATTTTTACCCAGATTTTATGGGTAGGCTGGGGGTCAAATTGTGATCCTCTACCGGATAAATACACCTGAAATAAACACCTAAGTTGACATGGTTAACCTCTTAGTGTTTCTCTCGTTACCTAACTTCAAGCAGTTTAAAAAGGGTTCAGGTATTTGCATTTTAAGGACACACTCAGCATCTTTCCGCTTCAGTAAGCTAAGTCTATATTCCTTATGTCCCTCTGCCCTGCTTTGAGAAAAGCTCTTCACAGCGGGAGAGATGCTAGAAGCCAAAACAGAAAGCGAGACGCCACTCTTCCCACACCAGCAACAACAAAAAGTTCTTCCTGTGTTGCCAACGGTGAAGTCTGGACAGCCGTATAGCTGAGCCGTGTTAACCAACGACAGGCAATGGGGGTCGCTCGTTTCTGGTCTGTTCATCGAGCTTTTCTGTCTCCCCTGTTGGGTCAGGCACCTAGGCTCCTGAACACAGGAATGACTGGAACTGTGATCAGGCCTTGTTTCTATTATCTGTCTCCCTGGCAGTAGAAATTGGCCCTAAGCAGGGCCTCATGAAGCATGCAAAGATCGTCAGAGTCCTTACGTGATACTGGTGTATGGACACGGGGGGAGAGGCTCACACTCTGTGGATAAGGTACGTGTTTGGCTATGCTTCCCGTGTTTTTTTGCCAGTCTGACTGACCTGTTCTAGTTAGAGGACACATGCGTGCAAGGAGAAACAGTGTTAAAATGAAGGAAGAGCGATTCAGAGAGAATGTGTATATACCAGTAGCATGAAGTTGCTCACGATTTTCCTCAGGTCCTAAATTTTTGTGGCCTCTCCATCCATTCTGTAATCTACTCCCATATTCAGCTATATATTGCTGGCATAGTTTTCTTCTGTAAAAGTTAGTTTGAGTTGGGTTTCTGTGACTTGAAACTAAGTCATATTACATTGGCCTGTTGGGGTGGGGAAGGTTGCTATATGTAAGTGTGCATTTGCTCCTACCATTAGAGATACATGAGACTGGCTATCCCTATTACCTTTTCTTATTTATCAGCATTCCTGTCTTTCTATAAATAATTCAAAAGACATACATTACCGACTACTGTGTATAGGCTACTGAGGTTGCAAAAACCAGTGAGAAATCAGTTCTACTCTTAGTGAGAATATAGACCCTTTAGGAAGACAAGAGATAGCCACGAAATAAGTCACATTTCCTAAAATATTCTGCAGAACACCAGCCCTACAAGTATTTTGTGAAGAAAAGGGATTCCTTCAGCTTCAAGAATTCTATGACTACATAAATTTGGAAAATAATATTAAATATTAATCTCTTTTTACATTTCACAGTCCATGTGAGAACTCAGAAATGTTATAGCAATGGTACATCTTTAGCCCAATAGTTCACAATTTACTGAAAATGGAAACCGTGGGTCCCTCTATGAGGTACTGACATTCCATGAAATTAGTGATTCTTAGAACGTGTTTGAATTGAGGTAGCTGTGGGAGAATGAATTCGTTTTTGGAGGAGATAGAAATGGCTTCACAGAGGAGGCATTGGTGAGTGAGTCCAGCTGTTCAGGAAAGGGAAAGAGTGTTCTGGAATAAGTTACAAGATGTGGAAAGGCAGAGCTGTAACAATAAAACTGTGGCTTATCTTGGAATATATAACATCCTATAGAACTAGAAAGGGTACACAAAGGAATAATAAGGGGTAAGAAGGAAAAATAAGATGGGACATGTCAGGTGTCAACTTGAGACAGTTGGGGCTCATGCTCTAGAGATGAGCCACCCAATACTGTTTCTTCTGGGCAGGGGTGGGGGACATGCATTTTATTTCAATCACAATGTAGCATTTAATGTTTTGGAAACAAATACTTTTCATTATCTAGAGCATTTTTTTCCCCAACGGAGGGGTTAAAATTGGACTTGGACAGACTGAACAGGCTAAAATGGAGGAATCTAGTTTAGAAAGAATGAGTTTTGTTTTCTTGCATCCTCCAGAAGTTTATCCCCTTCAGAATTCTATCTCATTTATGTGGAGAATAGCTTTAAATTGGAACATGGCTTGGTGATAAACAGTACCTTCTGGTGTTAACCCTTAAGGATATTTACATTGTAGGAAGCTGTACTGAAGACAAAAATTATTAGAAAGTCCTCCGTTTTCCCTGGTTCAGTTCCTCTGAAACTGATTCAGAACTCCATCTCCTCCCTCACATCTTCCCAGCAACTCCAGCACACTCATTTACTTAGTATTTTCGAGTGTCTAATGCCTGTTAGAATCTCTGTGAGGCACCGGCCGTCTCCTGTAATGGGAGAGGTCCCAGTCTCGGTGACCTTTCAGTTTCATGGAGAGACAGCGAAGGGTACAAACTCCAGTAGGATGCCGCGATCCGGGTAAATACAGTATTCTGGGGAGCACCCTGGTGGAATACCTAGGAGGTTGTGATATCCATCTCTCTGTCTGTTTGTCTGTGTGAAGGGTCAGAGAGGGCTTCCTGGAGGAGATAACATCTAAAGCAGATTCCAAAAGGATGAACAGGAGCAATCCAGAGATAAGAAAATGAGTGACAGTGAGGGCCTTCGGGCAGAGAGAAGAGAATGTTCCAAAGACCAGAAAGGAGACCTTGACATTCACTTCAGCCTTGAGTATGTGGAGGATTTTGCAGGAGATAAGACTGAAGAGGCAGACCAAAAGGGCTCTCATATCATTTAAGGTCATTCTGATTTTATTCTGAAGTTTATGCAGCGTCACAAAAGGGATTTCAGCACTGATTCCATTTTTATTTAAAATCGCTAATCAACACATAGACCATGATGCACTGTAGAATTGTACACCGGGCATGTATGCAATTATTGCTAACCAGTGTCACCCTAATAAGTTTAACCATAAAAAAAGTAAAAACAAACAAACCCTGATCCAAGTTAAGTAGAGAGAGGGGCCAGGCTGGAGGTTGCAAAGGCTGCTTGCAACTGTCCAGGCTAACCCTGGTGCCTGTTCAAGGTGGAGGGGCAGCGGTGATGGAAAGAACAGGTTGGAGAGAGATGGGGGATGGGGAGAAGGTGGCATTTGGTGTTTGGTCACATACGGACATGGAGGGAAGGGAGGAGTGGAGATCTGAGTGAATTTCCTATTGTGTAATCTCGGGTAGCTTTTGAGTCTCTCCAGTGTCTGCTAACTAGAAATACTTGCCTTGGGCAGGGTCTCATCTCCCTGTCCTGTTGGTTGTCCTTCACTGTGTAAGCAGAAACCTCCCCAGGGGCAGGGGCCGGTCTGTGCAGCCCCACAGAAAGCTCGCAGTGGGTGCTGAACACAAAAATCGTGAGTACTTTTTCGTGAAAAGGGAAACACACTTCTTTCATCTTTTTTTTTTTTGTTGTTGTTGTTGTTGGATCAAATGCTATTAGAAATGCTATTTGCCACACTGGGGCTTTGGGAAGGTATTTTTTCCCCCTTAAATACAAGCTAATACTGTTTATCCAGATCCTGAAGCTTCTCTGTTACTTTATCTGGATGCTAGAAAAGTGTTTTTGGTTATTCCGTGTCGTCTTCCGGTTGCCCTCTCCGGTCCTCTGAGAACTGCTTTTTCTCTTCTCTCACTAATCGTGGCTATCATGTCTTACAGAGTTCTCACTGTACACTTTTAGGTCAACTCAGCCCTGTGGGAGCGAGTTAGATGTGGAGTGTCTGGTCTGGGTCTCCCAGGAGCTAAATGAAGAAAGGAAAGAACGCCTTTGGTATGACAAAACACCCTCGTGGGCTCCCCTGAGCTTTGCACATGTCTCATTAATTAGGATGGGGAGTCAAGAAACCCTCGTTGCCGACTGCTCCCAAAGGGTGTGCCTGGCTCAGCAGAAGTCCTGGGATGTGGGCAGAAGGGGGAAGGGAAGGCCTGCTGTTTGGTACTTGCTGTGTGCCAGCATGCCGGTAGATTACTGTCATTTGCTGTGTATAATGCACCCTTCTCTGCCCAAATTTGTGAGGGAAAAATAGGGATGCGCATTATAGATGGCTAGTACTAATTCCTAACCTATTAATGTTTGGGCCAACAATGTGGGTGCATGTTATACACAGCAAAATGTGGCAGATATTTATTCCCACCTTACAGACTGGTGCTCAGAAATTTAACCAGCTTGCTCAAAGCCACACAAACAGCAAAGGAAACAGGTGTGATTAAAACCGGACAGTAAAGCCCGAGGCCTGTCCCTCACTGCTTGCTGCCCTTACATTCTTTGCTGTTCACTGGGCCAGGCACACGAGGCAGATTTTTATAGCACGGAGAGTGTGTGAGTGATACTGGGGTGAGGAGAAGGCCCCAGGAGAAGGCTGCATTGTCCCTTGTTTGTCATGGACACTTGGAGATCTTGGCTGTGGTTCTACATCACCTTCTTTCCAGGTTTCTGATGTTGAGAAGTGAATTAAACTGACTTGGGCTTCGTTTGGAGATGCTGGGTCTGGTTGTGTCGGTGCATTGCACGGAGGCACTGGGCTGGGAGGGTGAGTGGGGTTATCAGCCCTGAAACATGGCTGCATTTGCTCCGTGGCATCACTCATTGACTTATTTTCCTGATCAACGCAGGCATTTGAGTTTACATCCCTAATCTGAGGGACAAGCCAGCACGTCCCTGCTCAGAGGCTGGTGACCATGAGTACCAAAGCTGGGGAACCCGCCTCACCTAGGAATGAAGTCTACTGCACTATTTTCAAAAATGACATGCGTTCAACATGGTGGTTGGAAAAATACAACAGTTTCAAAGCTCAGGACCCCTCACATTAAAGAATTGGGTGTGGGTCCTTTCCCAGAACTTTCTGTGGCAGAGAATTTGAAAACAGGAAATGTGAGGGATCGGTGAGAAGTTTGGAATCCCGGCCAAGCTCGGTGTGGGCGACCTGCCCCGGGCTGCAGGTGGGACAAGAGTCAGGGTGTGTACGGTGGGCCTTTGCTGACAGGGGACCACCACCATGTGGTCACACAGCTACAGCGAGCACCCAGCAGCAAGCATTTCCCGTGGGAAGGAGAGTAACACTCTTGTACTGCTTCTGGCCCACGGAGCTTCCCTTCTTCATTTACATCCTCTGAGATGTCTGCAGAAAAGAGTGTGAAACCCTCAGTCATTTGCCCTCAAGGAGATCAGGATAGCAGGGAGGCAGCAGGAGGGGAAGGGTCCCTTGGGTGTACCACCTTCCTACCCAGCTACCTGCAAGAAGCATGTACTTTTCGCCACCGGGGAGCCGTGGTGGTGGAAGGCGGCAATGGAGAGAGGTGTTTGAGAAGCAGCAGCAAGAAGGAAATAGCTTCGTGTATGTTCTGTCATTCTTTAGTGCTGACCAGGAGACCACCACGGAAGAGTGACAGAATTCCTCCTTCCCCGTCTCTCACCTGTGTCCCTGGTGCCTGGACCACTTGTCACCACAGGTCCAAGTCCTGGTCTCTGGCTGGGCTGTGGGGCTGCGCCCCGGGGCTGGCCCACCAGTGACTCCCCTGCCAAGGCCAGCTGGGCATTCACACTGCGGGTTTGCTTTGTGGGTACGTCTCACTTATGACTTTTTTAAATTCAGTTAGTGCCGTCGTGTCGGGGGTAGGCTGGAGTACTCTCTGAAAGCAAGAAAGAAACATCCCCAGAGCTTGTCTGGGGTCCTACCTTGGCATTTCCCTGGTGTCCTTCCCCCCACCCCTCACCCTAAGTTTAAATTCAGTCCACAGCAAGGGTCACAAATCAGCGGTTGTTAGACTCTATTATGAAGGAATCAACATTTATCAAGTTGCTTTCAAGAAGGTGAATAATTTAGCAAAAAAAAAAAAAAATCACTACCACCATTAGAACAAAATTGTGCTGCCGACTGACAATTTATTTTATTCCTTCGAGATGTGAGGAGCTGAGCATGCTGAGTGAATATTGATTAGCTGGTGCAGATAAAGAAAATTATTTAGAATTTGGATTACTAACTTGTCGCCAACCAAGAGCCAAAAAAAAAAAAAAAACCCCAAAACAAAACCCCAAACGCCATTTAAATGCCCCCATAGTAGCAGCGTGGACCCTGGGGCTTGCTGATGACCAGGGTTGCTGGCTTCTTATTGCCAAGCAATTGTTTGATCACCACAGAAGCACAGGTTACTGCAGGAGAACTTGAGAGAGGCCGTGCTCTTGGGCCTGTGTGCGAAAGTTGTATTCCTTTCCAGGTAATGTTTATCTGAGCATATATTATTATCATCTTTACTGATACTTTCTGAGCACTGGAACTGTTAGGCATCCATCCTTTTATCTCTTTTATGTAACTGATCTAGTTTGGTCCCTTTAACAACCCTGTACAGTAAGCCCTATTATTTTCATGTTGCCCATGGGGAAACTGAGGCTCAGAGAGGGAAATTCACTGCCAGGGTCACACAGCTTGTGAAAGTGCTGAGGACCTCAGCTCATCTGCCTGTTTGGTAAGACATTTGGAAAATAATGTCTTTCTCAGCTGCAAGGTGGCACATGTTAATTCGATCGAGGATACGTGGTGGGGGTCATGGGGAACTGCATGAAGGTGGGGAAAGTTTGCCTGAGTCCTGAAGGGTGAGTAATCTAGAGGCCACTGATGTCACGTTCAGACTGAAAAGCTGGCCAGGGTGTGAACAGGCATTGGAAGAGACTACATTAGAAAGCCAGTAGGCTCCCGACAGGAACCAAGGAGGAGCAGTCCTTTGCAGATGTTTAGGGACCTTCAACGAGAGGAGGAGTAAGATTTGAAGACATTGCCACACTCTTCCCATATCCTTTCTCTATCCTTTATCTGTCATAAGCACCCACCTTAGCAGTCACACCAAGAAATAACCATGGAGACTTTAATCCAGTTGAGATCTTTGATTTCTTTATAAAGAAAATTGTCCTGTACTGTGCTACTTACTGGATAATTTGGGATTTCAAATGGACTCTCAAGAGAAGTCATTAATTGTATCCTGAATCACATTGGTGGGACAGTGGGTATTCACACTTTTAGGTTCCATTTGTAATGTGAAGGGGACCCATGATAACAGCCTCTGGTGATGCCCATGGAACCTTCCCTAGTTAAGTAAGAAACTATGAGCAGGAATGTCAGGATTCCGGAGAGAAGGACTTCACTTCAGTGGTGTGATTTATTTCAATGTCCCGAGATGTATTTGAGTAAAAACTCCAGCCAACTTGCGAGTTGGAGATTGGTTTAGGACAGTTGTTTGGGAAACTCTCTCCTTAATATTTTGGATGCTTGAAAACTTTTGGTATTTGCAGTGGCCGCAGGCTAAGAAAATATTTATTGGGTGCAGAACATCTTTGCATCTGCGAGGGAAACCTGTCTGGTGTCTGAAGCTGCTGCTTTCCCCTGCAGGCTTTCGCACACGGTGATAATGAGGAAGAAGTTAAGTTCGAGTGAGTGGGACTGAAGGAAGGAGAATAGACATTTCCAAAGAGCTGTTGCAACGTTTCGATTTGAGCTTCGACTGCCAGAAAACTTGGCAGGTGCCTGAAACAGCTACCGCAGGCCTAGAAACGTACATGAATACCAGAGGGAAAAAGCTGATTTGCTCACTAGGAGGCTCTATTAAGTGAACATCTGTTAACTGTAAAAATCCCATGCACCAAATGGGAAAATATAATGAAATTCAGAGCTTTTGAGCAAATTAAAATCATAAAATACCAGTGGGCAGGAATCACTGTGTGCTTCACCATTCTAAAATTTACAGGGAAACTTGGAGCAAGGCAAAGCACAGGGGAAACACTTACAATTATTTACTGTGGGTGTGGAATAGAGCAGTCCTTTGCATCGGGAGAAAACTGGCAGTTGAGGGGACATGTGCTCAGCGAGGAAGTTCATGTGAAAAGCCCCCTAGCTGGTAACTGTTGACACAAGAAAAGATTGTGGCTCTGTAGTAGGCGGGGGCTCTCGTCCGAACAAGCGAAGTCAGACTTGGCTCTGTCCTTGGCGGAGGTGCGGACTGTTAGAGATTTGTGCTGTCCAGATGCTGCTGGAATCCTAAAGGAGGGACGGGAAGGAGCGGGGAATATGGGGATTTTCCATATGGTGTCTGCCCAAGAGAAACGCCTTAGCGATGTGGCGTGCGGAGGGAATTGTATTTAACGTTCTCATCCCACTTGGAGCACGGAATACAAAGGACAATGCCCGGGCAACCTGTACGTTGGGGTTTTGTGCGTGCTCACAGTCATGGACATTTCATTATTGGCTTCCTTGGTTGTTTTGAATTGCAACCACCCTAGACACAGCAACCAGAGAAAAACACAGGTTAACTAGAAAGAACAGGTCTATGTGGAAGATAGGGTGAGGTCAGTGTAATTTCAATATTACATAAGTCCCTGTGGCCACTTGGGCGTTTGTTATATTAATGGCTTTGAATGTTTTAGCAGTGGCATTGGAGTTATTTAATCTTGTGATTATCTTTGCTGATTTCCTATGGGAGCAAAGGAGGAGGAGGGAGTTAACAAGGGGATGTGAAGCATAACAAAAGGGTCAAAGGTACATCGCCCAGGAGAAACATTTTGATGATTGTCAGGTGCATGTAAATGGAATGGGCTTCTGGAAGGATGTGCTTTGCCCTACGTTTTGCTGAGCTCTAATTGGAGACCTAGCTTCCCTAATTGTGTGGTGAGGTCTAGTTACTGTAGTTAAGAAGGAAGCTGTATATCAGAGGGCAGAGGGTAAAGCTTTTAAATAAGGCTTCTTTCCCAAATGCCTAAGCAAGAAATTGGAACAGAAAGAGGCGGGAGAGCTAAAAAGTCTTAAAGTGCCTCTTAAATCTTTACCACAATTACCATAATATAGAATAATAGAGCCGATACTATTTTTAAAAGCTTTTGAAGGTTACAAGTAGCAGCCATAAATTGTGGGTTGCAGAAAATCTGTAACAGTAGTTTTTCAGAAGCTTTTTATTTTAATGAAAGAGAAAAGGTTTTAATAAAACCAGAAAGAACTAATAGGGGATGTTGTAAAATAATGGGAATGTCTCCTTAGCTCTAGAAGTGCAAAGGAATCTGAATGATTGGCAAGTATGTGCTTATTAAAAAAAATCAGATTCTCCTTCCTGGCTACATTTGGGGACATTGGAGTAAGTTTGATTTATTGTCAACAACATGGAGGTAGCCAAGCGTGAGAGAAAGAAATAATCTGACACTAGCTGAGATGTAAATAGTTTGGAGAAAATGAGGTAGATATTCTGGCTTCCTTTGTGAAGGAAAGAACAAAATACCATTAGGATACCTTGTTGTAAAGAGAAACTCGGTACCAATGGCCTAGTTGGCCTGGAGAAAATTGTTCCCATGTCTGTTGAGATTTGTTACAGATGAGAGTTCTGCAAGAAAAACTTTTCATGGTAATGGATGCTTACAGATTTCTCCCCACCCATTTCTGCAAGTAGAAGAAAAGTAAATATCTCTTGGCAGATACAATTAGATACTAACCAAGAATACCATTCATTTGAGATTAGTGATTAATGTTTTATGAGTTCATAATACAGCAAAAAAGTTCATAATAATTTGATAGTTAAGATGAACACAGTAATTAATGGCCATTTTGGTTTTTTAAGGAAGGTGGTAGATAGACTCCCAAATGGTTTAAACTTCAGAATACTTATCTGTTCTCCTTTCTATGATGCAGACTGGGCAAAGATGCATAGGCAGAACAATAATCAAATTAAACTTTTACAATTAAATACTTAATGATTAAAATTGAGGAAGATGCAAAACAAAGCGTCTTCCTTACCAATGACTACATGGTATCCTATGAGGAAACCTATAACCCTGTCCTAAATAGAAACTCAGGATCAAGAAAGAACACAGAGCTAAACTAACATCTTTTCTTTTTTCTTGTCCCTGGCTTCCTTTTTAATTGATTATTGACAATGTCACTGAAAAGTGGACAGTTGTTTAGTATAACTAATTAATATGTATTAAAGGTGTAAGGTAGAGCAAGAACCCTAGATCCCTTTTAAAATATTATTTTTAGCATACTCCTCACATGTTTGTTCTCTCTTTTTTCTTTGATTCTCACCCTGAGAGTCTCCTGAGCTTTACACCTGTAAGCATCTTCAACTCTTTAGTCTGTCCGTTAATTACCAGGCATCGCGTTTCTTCCATAATACCCATATTGGTTTCCTACTGTTGCTGTAACAAATTACCATGAAGTGGGTGGCTTAAAACCACACAGATTTATGATTTTATTGTTCTGGAGGTCAGTAGTCCAAAATTGATCTCACGGGGATAAAAATAAAGATGAGAGCCATACTGCATTCCTTCTTGAGATTCTAAGGGAGGGTACGTTTTACTACCTTTTCCGTCTCCTTAGAGGCTGCTTGCGTACCTTGGCTCATGGCTCCTTCTATCTGCGAAACCAGCAGTGTATGATCAAGTCACCATGCCACAGACTCCTCTGCCTCCTGATTCCACATTTAAAGACCCTTGTGATTACACTGGCCCATCAAGATAATCTAAATTAAGCTCTATTTTAAGGTCATCTGGTTAGCAGCCATAATCCTGTCTGCAATGTTAATTCTCTCTGGCCATTTAACATAATATATTCAAGGATTCCAGGAATTAGGACATGGGTATTTTTGGGGTATTGTTCTGTCTACCGCAATACCTATAATATCCATTTTTTTCTTTATGATAACCACGTGACTTCTCATTTCACACCTACCTATTAGGATCAGTGCAATAGCATTTGACTTTCTGCTCAGCCTTTAGTTTTTCATCTCTCTAAACGTCCTGATCTATCCTGGCAGATTTAACTCTGTAAAGTCTAATATAAAGTATCATATCTTCTCAAAAAGCTTAATTGGCAGCCTTTTCAGTAAGGTTGTGCTCCACAAGCTCTTTTGGTTATGCAACCCATCAATACAATTTGTGTACCCATTAATATGTTTTTATTTATTTATAATTTATTTGCATATGCTATTGTATTAGTATTTTATAAACTTATAAACATACATAAAACCAAATTTAAAATATGTGCAAAAAATAAAATAAACAAGATATAAAAATATATAATACTTTTTATCCTACAAAATATCTACTTTTCAGTAAAACTTATTAATATTAAAAATGGTAGAAAGTGATGAACTTATACACCATTATTTTGTGAAAATCTGGATTTAACACTTTGATTTAATATATTAAATATCTTGGACTACATGCAGATTATTTTAATACTTGTTATGGATACTGTAACTAAAAAAGTTGCCGCATAATATACATGTGAGAGAATATAGTGTTTACTGCACAGCCATGATGCTCATTTTTCATCTGCTTTGCAATTGTGTGAAAGTAGTTATTTTGGGGCTGAAGTTTGACATCTTAACATCAATCAGTTAGTCTTGCAGATTAATTAATCATTTAAATTAGTTAATTAAACATTTTCATATTATACCAAATGGCTTTAAATGATCTGAAACTCATTTAGAAGAGTCATATACAAACTAGAAAATACCACTTCCAAATTTAAATGTATTGAGCGGTGTGTGTGTGTGTGTGTGTGTATTTAAATATGTGACATTTTAAGTAAATTTGGTAACAAAAATTTTTGATTTCGAGGCAGAAACTTTTTATGATCTTATCGGGAGCACACCAATAGTACAGGAAAGCTTTTTTTTTTTTTTTTTTTTGCTTTTTGGTATGTGGGTAGCTCCCTGACTGGGAATCGAACCCAGGCCGCAGCGCTGACAGCACCAACGCCAAAGCCTTAAGCCACTGCACCACCAGGGAACTCAACAAAAATTTTTAAATGGGAAAATTTCTGTAACTGAAAATAAGGGGAAGATTCTCAAACATTGATATTTTAAGTGTTCTTTTCATAGTTACTTTCTCTCCCCAAAGGAGTCACGTTTGTGCTTATTAAAATATTTATATTTATTTTGAAGGGACAGATAAGGCATGTCTGATATTTTAAATCTATTGTTATTGTGGAAAAGGCCTGCAAATTTGGGAATTATTTCTCTAAAAGAGAATGATATAATTCACTTTTAATTTGACAACTCTACAACACCTTTAAATAATCTCATTTGAGATAACCGATAGCTTCTGAGTGATATGTAACATACTCCTGATGAGTCCTCATCTTATTATAAAGTTTTATAAGAACTCTACTACTTAAAATTACCCACATCAATGATGTCTCAGAGCAGCTATCCAAGCACTGCAAGCAAGGGCAGGATTGGGGGGAAATGACCCCCTCTTCAAGATGCCTGTCGAAATTAATGTCTTTTCAACATATGGATCAAGTAAGGAGGCCATGCCGCTGGGTCATTGTATTAAACATTTTAGGTATGAAATGTAAATAGATGTTTTAACATGTTCTTAACTACCCTCTGTGGATTATTTTGTAATTCCAATGTGTAGACCTCTACACTGGAGAATCACGCCCACATCCTCCTTGGGTATGGCGTTCAGAGCCTTCTAGGATCGCACTTCCATTTTTGACTCCCCTGTCATTTTTCATCCTGTACGTTTCATTCTTCCTGCATTACCATTCTCCTTTCTTTCCTCCATTTTACCTTACCTGGTTCTCAAACTTCCATCCATCCTTCAATCCACAGGACCTGATTTATTGCAGTTACATAGCAAGTGTTGGTCAATTGAAAGACCATCTATTCATTTCTTTCCGTGCATGTTTCTTAAGTTGTAATTACATATCCATTTATTCGGTGACCTGTTTGTTTGTCTCTGTGACTAGGTCAAGGTTCACAAAGGCAGATAGAGACGTGACAGATTTACTTACCATCAAATACATATTTGCACCTAGCTTAGGGACTAGCACAGAGTAGGTGCTCTGTAACTGGTTCATGGGATGAGTGAAGGTTCAATCACCCCTGAAGTCTTCACTGATCCCCCATTCCATGTGCCCATAATTAATATTTTCCTTTTCTGTTCTCTAAATCTGTACTTTGAACAGAGTTGGAACTCAATAACTATTGAATTAGAGTAAGATTCAATTTTATTGTTGCTTTCTTTTTCTTTAGTGAGATTTGACCCAGTGGTAAAGGCACAAGTGGAATTTGATTGTTGGAGCATCGTATAGTTGAGAGGAAAGTTATTTGGAAGGACACCTG
Organism: Lyroderma lyra; assembly: GCA_004026885.1. Classification (NCBI taxonomy): domain Eukaryota; kingdom Metazoa; phylum Chordata; class Mammalia; order Chiroptera; family Megadermatidae; genus Lyroderma; species Lyroderma lyra. Next base: position 43,595 of record PVJL010003416.1, on the reverse strand, counting down.
ATGCTGAACATCAAACCTTCAGTTGTTCAGTTACCAAAGTCAAGTCTCTGTATATGCTATTTCACAGCAACGTGCAAATTGCTTATGACTGTACCCCGTGGAATGGTCCTCTATCTGAGCTCATTTGCAGCCATTTCAGAACAAACTCCGGAGCCCAATATCACAACGGTTTTCTTCCTTTTTGATCTCACCTCATTAGGGGGACAGGGTAAGGGTTGTTTAATGTGCTGAAATCTGTCAATACTTTGCGTTTCTTACTCATTAAAACCTTCAGATGCCTTTTTCCTAGTGGCTCCGTTTACTGGGGAGGGAGAGGAGAAAAACACTAAACAGGTGTTCTTGACTTGAAAAACAGCAATTTCAGGCAACTCACAAGGGGATGAGTTGGAAATTTTCAGATTCTGAAGTCGTCACTGGGAGATAAATTTGGGTTACACATTTTCTCTCATAAACAGACTTTCTTTAACATAAATTTCTGCAGTGCATGAGGCACCTGATTTCTCTGGGGGCAGACATGCTTCACAGAGCAATCGTGCTGCAAAGAGATAGTGTGTATTTTCCCAGCCTTCTTCCAAATGTGCAAATATGAGCTGGAAGAGTAGTTTGCTGAGCTGCTAATATGGAATTCTAGCTTCCCCTGCCAGGGAGAGAAATACTTACGGTAAATATTTGGCTTGATTGATGGAAAAATGTCTGAATTGTGAGTCATCTAAACTCAAGATTAAATGTTCCTATAATACCATAAGAAGATTATTTGTCAAATAAACAATGAGGTACATTAAGTATCTTATTCAAAAGGACTGCCTAGTGCAGTGTTCATTTTTGAAGCAGTAGTCACAGAAGTGAGAGGAAGTTAAAAGATTTCCTTTAGCAATGGTTTAAAAAATGGAGACCTCTTTGGTCTCCTTTAATCTAGAATTATCCCTCCACTTGGTTTTCTCCATGAATTGACTTTTTGAAGAGTTGGTTATTATGTGTCATCTTCCACATTCTTGATTTGCTTGATTGGTTCCAATTGGTGTCTTTTAATGTGTTCCTGTGCTGCCTGAATTTACTATGCACTGGAACTGAGATCTAGAAGCTTGGTTGGACTACATTAAATCAATGTTTGATTGTCTCTAATGTACCAGGCACAGGGTGGTAAGCAAAACAACAAAGCCTTGTTCTCATGAAGCCCAAATTCTACTTACAGAAGCATACATTAAAGAAACATAGTATAAACTTATGTAAAGGTTACTTACCCTAGTGTTCAGTGCTATGATCGAAATTAAGAATGATGATGTAACAGTGAGTTAATGATATTTGGTGACACATGGGATGGTCAAACAGGACCTTATTGTGGAGATGCTATTTGAGTTGTATCTAAATGGAAATGACAGTGGGGGGATTGGGGTGAAGAAAATCAATTTGCTTAAACTCACTTATTGGAAGATGTTGAATTTCAGGAGATTCTTGTATAAAGGATGGGAGACCTTGGGAGGTACTTGGGAATTTTAGGAGGATAACCATGTAAATCATTGGTGGGGATTGGTCAATCAGATAATAATTGCAGGGAATCGTGGAGCCGGTTCCTTTTTGTTAGTAGCTGTTAGTATTTTTTTAGCTGCCTGGGTGCAGCAATGCCAACACAATGGACAAAAGGAAGAAACTCTTAAAAAATCATCAAGAAATATAATTCAGATGTGTTGAGTACTATTGATTATCTTTATCCTCTCAAGTCCTAAAATTCTAGATAGAATGTCATTGGGAGATATGTGCTAGAAAACTTAAGTCTTCCACTGTGCGAAGTTGGGAAAGTGGAATTCTTCGTAGTTCTGCCGTGTTTATTAGTCTCCCTGTCCCTTCCCAAAGTGTGTCCTATCATTCAGGCTTATTTTTTGAGTTGTTGGAGGTCACTCTAGATGCATTTATCAATATGACATCATTAACCACTTGCAAATAAATATCAGTAATGACTTTTGCAGCCAATGCAGAGGGGAAATAAAGAAAATGCCTTTTTGGAGAGTTTTCATTTGGTTCCTTGGCAGAAGAGCAAGGTAAAGCTGGATATCCAAGTGCATAGTGAGGTGGATAATTGGGTCAGATGAAATATGTAGCTATGTGTGGAGTACACATCTATTAGGCAGCGTCTGGTTCCTGGTTGCCTTCTTAGGCAGCATTTGACATAGCCCAAGAGAGGTCTGGACACCTGCCAGAGAGATCAAAGGAAATGCGCCCTCTGGAAGTGCACGGGGAGGGAGCGGACAGCTCTGGCTACTGAGAAGAGAATCTTCAGAGGGAAACACACTGGAGCAACTGACATTCCTCATAGCTGCTCCTCACGTTAGGCCTCGGTCTGCCCACCTGTGAAACCCATCTGTGGAAGGTGTTTATTGAAAATGCTTAAGGTATTGATGTGTCAGGAAAAACAACTGAAAAAGAAAATATTCACCAGTTACATAATATTAATATTTCTAGGGATTTGTGATCGATGCTTACGGTTCTGTGCAAGTTGGATTCTGTTTGGATTTACTTGTTTGTCTTTCATTGTAAAATGCTTTATATGTGTGCCTGTGCATGTACTCTGGAGAAGTTCCAAGGAGGGTGAATACATTATAATGTAATATAATATGTTTTGGTCACATACATGCACACACGTGCACGTGCACACACACACGTATACAAACACATCCCCATTTTACTCTGCTGCCATTGCTAAGCACTAACATTTTCTTTATATTTCCACTTCTTGAGGCACTACTATGTACATATTATGTTGAATCAAATTCTTCACTGTATGTTTTCCTTTAAGTTTAGGAACCTGATGTTCACACCTGTAGTAAATTCTCAATGGTAACTACTGTCTTCCGTGGTAGTCAGATCATTCTCTTTTATAACCTTCCATAGTATGTGCATTATTACCTACCCCTGCCTTAAGACTGCTCTTTAGCCCCCTAAGTGCTGCAACATCCTGAGTCTTCCTTTTTCTGTGGTCTTTTCATTTTCTTTGCAATTTCCTTCAATATTATGGATATTTGCTACAGCTCAGATCTAGTCCTCTGGATTCAGCCGAAAGCTCTGATTTATGTCTTCTGTGAAAAAATAAATCTAAATCTGATTTCTCCAATAGTCTACGCTAACACTTTTTCCTTGAAGTTTCTTGTTTGATGTGCAAACATCTAAGCTTAATAGTAAACCACAGCTCATAATTTTTCTGTTAAAATAAATCCCCCATCCTGTGTTGAAAAAGCACCACTATATTCTGTTACCTAAACTGGAAGGCTTGGTCATTCCTTACTCTCCACACTTCTTTATGTTCCTTCTCATCTCAGTTATTACATACTGGAAGCTATTATTTTTTTTAAATAAAATATGGAATGCATCACAAATTTGCATGTTATACTTTCTCAAGGGCCATGCTAATCTTCTTCGTCATTTCAGTTTTAGTATCTACTGCCAAGGTGAGCACAATTTGTTCTTAATAATGGATGCTAGTTATAACTATTTTCTTCTTCACTGTCCATAACCTGGCTTAGGTCTTCTGTGGTGGCCCGTTGATGTTATTGCCTTCAGTCTCAATTGGGGTTGTATTACCCACTTAGGTTCGATTTCATCTGACCATTCTGCATGCATCTGACTCTCCAGGAACGTTGGCCACTCTTGCTTTTCCAACCATGTGCTTTTGCTAAAGACTACTAGCTCTGCCAAAAGTTGAAGTCCTATTTGTGTATCCTAATCCTACATCTCTAAATCCTTGAAGGCTTGTTGTGTTATTCATCCTTTACTCATCAACTGTTTATTGAGTTTGTGCTATGCACAGGTATTGACCGAGACACTGATGTCTTCAGTGCTCAGCTTATAACAAGATAGGATCTCTGCTGTGAATTATAATGGGGAATAGGCAATTTTGGTAGAATGTGATAAATTTCCTTCTCATCATCATGTGGAAACCATCCCAAAGCACTTTGGCTCCTCTGAACTCAGAGATTACTCATTGGCCATTTAATTACATTACTAATTTTTACCAGTTCTATTGATTTTACTATTATGTGTTAAAGTTATTTCCCTTATTAGATTATAAACTCCTTGAGGGCTGAGAATACATTTTATACTGCTAAATATACTCTATAGCCTCTAGCTCACAATATCGTATATAAAAAGTACATATCAAATACGTGACAATTTACAAGAGTGATATTAATATTTTACTTTTGGAAATCTTTTCTGTGCACTGCATAGCCACTTGTATGTCCACATAAAGTATAGAAATATAGTAAGAGGTGAGATTTTTTGATATGCAGTTTGCATTAAATGGCGATTTAAAATATGTAAGTTGAATTAGTTATGCTAGTTAAATTATAATATGTATTATAAAGTGGTCAGTGCTTATATTTCAGATTTCCCCGATGCAAAAATACTCAATACATCTTAAAAATAAGGAACATAAATTAGAATTGCATTTCCAAATTTCTATGAAATCCATGAAAGATATTCTAATAATGAGAGCCAAGAGTAAATAAAATATAATTGTCAGGTTGTAAGACTAGATTCAGAATTTTTTTAAAAAAAATGATTCTTTCATTAATACATTAAGACTGATGAAGGCCTAATTAGATGAAGCAGGTATTTCTGATAATCTTTAAAAGTAAATATAAATTAACTAAAACTTTTCAACATTTTCATCAATTAAATAAATTATTGTATTTTAATCTAGCCCTGGCATATTCCCAGATGTTGATATAATACTTCCTGTTAAATTAACTTTCCATAGAAACTTTTTCCTCTTTGTTGTTGGTTTAATTTCTAAAAATTAATACATTGTATCATTGTGGTTTTAATTTCCATTTCCCTGATGATGAGTGATGTCGAGCATCTTCTCATGTCTGTTAGTCATCTGTATGTCTACGCAGGTGTATGTGGGTTTCATTTTCTCTTCTTACTATATTTTTAAGTGATATGTGATATCTTTGATTTGAGACTTTTTACTGCTTTAGATTTTTCTCAGAAGTACTGCATTAGAGGTATCCTGGAATATTTGATGTGCTGTGTTTTCATTTTCATTCACTTCAAAATACTTACAAATTTTAATTTTGATTTTTTATTTGATTCTTGGGATATTCAGAAGTATGTTATTTTGTTTCCAAATATCTGAGGATTTTTCAAAGATATTTCTCATTGGTTTTTAGTTATTTTTATGGTCATGGAATGTATTTTGTATGACTTGAATAATTTTAAATTTATAATGTTTTATGACGCAGAACGTGGTGTATAGGTAAATGTTTTGTGTGTACTTGAAAAGAATGTGTATTCTTCTGTAGTTGAGTGGAGTGTTCTATAAATGTCATTTAGGTTAAGTTGATTGTAGTGTTCTTTGTCTTCTGTATCCTAAATGATTTTCTATGTATTTGTTTAGTTAATTAATGACAGTATTGAAATCTGCAACTATAATTGTGGATTTTTCTCTTTCTCCTTGCAACTTAGTTTTTTAATAATGTGTTTTGAAGCTCTTTTCTTAAGAGCAAAAAGATTTAGCACGTCAGGTCTTACTGATGAATTTTTTCACTTTTTGAAGGAAACTTTATCCTAGGTATTATTCTTTTCTTTGGTGTCAATTTTGCCCAGTATTACAGAGTTACTTCAGTTTTCTTTTGATCAGTGCTACCATTGTATATATTTTTTTGTCATTTCTTTTAATCTTTTAGTGCCTTTCTATTCAAAGTGCATTTCCTATAGGAAGACCATAATTGGGTTTTGCTTTTGTATCCAACAAGACAAAAATTTCCTTTTAATTGGAATGGTTAGAACCTATTTTATGTGATTATTGATAAAGTTTAAATCTACCATACTGTTGTTATACTACCGGTTTTTTCTTCCCCTTTTCCTTTTTTTTCAGCCTTCTTTTGTAATAAGTGGGCAGTATTTATGACACCCTCTTGTCTCCTTTCTGACTTATTGCCTATGATTCTTGGCTTTATTTTAATAGTTGCTTTAGGATTTGTTGTATCTGTATTTACTCATCACAGATTGCCTTCAAGTGATGATATTATTGCCACTTCACATATTATATAGGAATCTTACACAATAGTATACTTCCATTTTCTACTTCAAGCCTTTGTGATGTATTTTGTCATATTTTTTACTTTTATGTATGTTATAAACCCCAGACTACATTGGTGATTATTTTTGTTTAGGCAGTCAATTATCATTTATATATTAATAGATTTAAATAATAACAAGAGATTGCCTATTTTAGCTATATAGCTACAATTTATGGTGATTTTTTTCATGTAGATACATATTTCTAGTATTGTGTTTACCAGTATTTCTGCCTGAAAGATTTTCTTTAACAGATCTTGTAGTGCAGATTTGCTGGTGATGAGTTCTTTCAACTGTTGTATGTTTGAAAAAATTTTTATTTTGCTTTCACTTTTTTATTAAATAGAGTTTATTTTTTAGAACAGTTTTAGGTTCGCAGCACAATTGAGTTGAAGGTACACAGATTTCCTATATACCCTGCCCCCCCACATTTATATCCCCCCAATTATTAACATCCCCCACTGGAGTGGTGCATTTGCTACAATTGCTGAGCACTCATATATTGACATATCACTATCACCTAGAGCCCACAGCTTACATTAGAGTTCACTCTTGCAAATTCATTGGGTTTAGTCAAATTTGTAATGTCATGTATCCATCATTGCAGTGTTATACAAAGTGTATCTATTGCTCTAAAAATTATCTGTGCTCTACCTATTCATCTCTCCTTCCTCACACCCCTGGCAACCACTGATCTTTCTACTGTCTCCATAGTTTTGCCTTTTGCAACGTGTGTATAGATGGAATAATACAGTCTGTAGCCTTTCAGACTGGCTTCGTTGACTTAGCCATATGTATTTAAGGTTCTCCATGTCTTTCCATTGCCTGATGACTTGTCTCTTTTTATCACTGAATAATATTCTGTTGATGTTTGTTTATCCATTTGCCTATTGAAGGACATATTGGTTGCTTTCAGTTTTTTAATATAGCCACTATCAACATACACACACGTGCAGTTTTTGAGTATGATTTTTCTTCATGTTCTGAGGTGAAGCCCATTACAGGAGATAACCCAGCTTGGACCTTTGATCTACTCTTTTTTGGTCCTAACCTGCTACCTTGCTGCTGGGGCCTACTCTCTTGTTTATTCTACTATCTCTCATCCAATGTTGATGCTTATTAAATATTATTTAATACCATTTTAGGGTTAGTTCAATTTTCTTTGAATTATGGACTGAAACTTTTGAATGGTAAGGTGTATAATTTTCTAAAAACCTGTAACTTCTTAGCTACAATTGTCAAGTTGGTTTTTTTTGTCATTGTTTTAATTCTTTAATTTGACACTTTGTCAGTTTTTACAGCTCATCACCACCCTAGAAGTGAGGAATAATTTAGGTTAAATATATTTTTTCTTTTTGTTTCTTTAATAAATTTTGCTATGACTGTATATTTATTATTTTAATGTTTTAAAATCTCTTAAAATATATTTTATTGTATTTATATAATTTGCCAGTATTTCCATAATAAGGATCTCTTGTTCTAAAAGACTAAATAACCCCTTCAAGTATCAAACATGAAGTTGGACCAGATTCATTTTTATTGAACTGGATTTCTTAAACATGAGGAATTTTAAGTTTGAGTTATATGAATTTAGTTTCACCTAGAATGTGATTATTGTGTAGGTTAATTTTACTACCTACCTTAAATATATGAGGAATTACATATGAGGGTCAGGAAGTTTTAAGAGTATTTTCAGTTTACTAGTACAGGAGAAATTCTTAAGGCTGACCTGATGGCAGAACGTCCAGTTGGATAGAATGATTGTGCAAAATTCTGCCTTGAATAGAACTGTAGTCAGGCCATATGGCACTGGTAATTGTCTTACTTCCCATCATTGTAAGTCTGGTTGTCTGAAAGGTACTATGCGAAAACCAAAATTTCACCATCTGTTGTATCTGATTCTTGAAGTTAATACTAGTGATTTTTATCCTTCCCCCTCTGCTTTCCTGTATTTGTGTACAGTGCATGTGTGGACTTTTAACACATAAATTAGAAAATTCTATGGCCATACCAGAATCTGCTTTCTAAATTTGTAATTAATATGCTAGGATAATCCAACTGACTTCATAGATTTTTGCTAATAATTAGAGGATTATTTGGGTGAGTCTAGCATTGGGTTAGAATGGGAGAATAGAAAATAAGTGTAAACATGACATACTTTGGAAATTACTGGCAATGGCACCTTTGTCCTATTACCAATAGTTGATGTATATGGCACTTGGATTGCTATATTTTTAAAGAGAATTAGCTTCTACAGGGCCTAAATATCAAGGGCTTGGTGACAGTAGTTTATTTTGCTGTCAGCAAGATAAGTAAGTATCTCAGCATTCCAGACCCCATAGAATTCCTATAGCTGTTGCAGAGAGCTGACTGTATTGACATTTGGTCAGTTGGCAATTATAGTTGTAACTTGAGAAGTTACTGTCCAAGGTGATTGGTATTTCTTTCTCATGCATTCTAAATACCAGGAATACCATTACTGATTAAAAGTCCCTGTCAAATCCTCCAGACTACTGACATAATGAGCATTGGTCATTAGTTTCAAGTTAGTATTTTTAACACACCTCCAGACTGTAAGCTTTTCTCTAGGGGTCCTGGAGATGGACTGGTGGCCTGGAGGAAAGGGGGTTCGGAGGAAGGTTTGCTACATGCTATCGCTAAATCTGAAGGTCAATACTGGTTTAAAAATTATTTTCATAAGAAGGAACATTGCCCAGCAATCTGATTCGATGAACTTTGGGCCCAAGAAAAGTGGAAAAGGAGAGCCCTTGTTAAATTTGCACAGGCACATTTCTGACCTTTTTTCTATAAACATTTAGAGGGACTAATTGGGGTTTTCTCATCACGTCTCACAAAGACAAAAAAACTAAAGGAGGGCTGATTGTTTATAAGCTTGAAACATAATCATCTCATGGCATGAAAATTTCCTTGGGCAGTTTTTTGACAGCAGTGAGATGAATGGTTTAACGATGTGTACTAATTGTAGTTTACAATTATGTCTTTGAATGCTGTCATGAAAATGATCTCATGTATCAGGGAGTCACAACAGATGTGTTTATGTAAGTGAAAGTTGAGGAGATGCAGGATTAGATTTATTTAACATTGTCTTAGGAGTAAAAACTTAGGTCAGTGAATAAAACTTACAGAAACATAAAAACGTTTCTGAGAAAATGGAGTTACTTTTAAAAATGGAATTAGATCTCTCTCTCTCTCTCTCTCTAGGTGGTGAATTCCCTGTTGCTGAGTTAGTCAGTCTTGAGGCAGGTAGCCTTTGATAACATTGCCATTTATTGAATATTTGCTGTGTTATCTGCATTGTAGTGACAAACTCAAAGGCTTTTCAAGACAGATAAACCCAGTTGAAAGCCGGGCAGAAGGGTGCTTGTGGGAAATTGGTTGAATTTTGCTTCTCTGCTTAAACACATTTAAATTTAAATAAAAAATAAAGTGCATTGTGCTAGCCAAACAAACATTACCACGCTAACCATTGGATCTACTGTGGTAGGCATATTCATATACAGGATTTTAATTTTATCATTAAAATCAACAGTGGTTTTATAAATCCAGGTCCTAAGATTAAAGGAAGTTGGCTAATTTGTCTGAAGTCCAAAGCTATTCAGTGGAAAAGCTAAGATCAAACTCCAACTACATTACATCTTGGTTAATTCATTTATCTTCCCGATAACATAGACATTACGAAGTTAAATTGCTTAGATCGAACATTCCCAGTTAGTTTTTGAAAAAGCCCAAACTGGTACATTGACCAAGTCACTTTGGATTTTCCATTAACATCTTGCTGATACCAATGCGATTTTATAAATAAACGGTGGAGCTTTGGGAAGGGTTATGTGTGTGGAATTTCAGACTTGGAGCCATAACAAAAATGAGGGAGGGGAACATGGACAAACCTTTATTTAAACATAATAGTTGACCACAAATAAGCTATGGTGAGTGTGGTGGGTGGAATAGTGCCCTCCCAAAATTCATGTCCACCTAGAACCTCTAAATGTAACCTCATTTGGAAATAGGGTCTTTGCAGCTAGTATTAGTTAAGGATACGGAAATGCAGATGTAATGAAAGATCTAGAGATGAAATCATCCTGGAGTTAGAGTGTACCCTAAATCCAATGACTGTCGCCTTTATAAGATCAGAGAACACACAGGCACCGAAAACGCATAGCTATAGAGAAGAGGGCCATGTAAAGACAGAGGCAGATACGGGGGTGAAATGATGCTGTGAGCAAGGAAGGCGGGATGAGGACTGCTGGTGACTCTTAGCGGCTAGGAGAGAGACAAGGGACAGAGTGCTCCCAAGACCCTCCAAAAAGAACCAAGCTTGGAGACACCTTGATATCAGACTTCCAGCCTCCATGACTGTGAAAGAATGTGTTTCTGTTGTTCTATGCCACACGCTTGGTGGTGATGGGTTATAGCATTCTCAGGAAACTAAGATGGTGAGATGTTCCAAAAAGTCTCCCCAGCCCTCACCCCTCTTACCCACCATATGCATAAATGCTTGGCAGCCTGGGGTAACTGAAAATATTACCACTAGAATGTTGGAGTCTATTCTTATTAATAATATACTCCTATCAAAATAAGAATGTGTTATGTGGGAAGAGTAACACATCAAGTACTAACATAATAGAGTTCTTTAGAAAAAATGATGATTGTTTCTAATATTTTACTACAGAAGCTCTTATGCTGATTCGGACAGTATTTTAACTGGATTTAAGTTAAGATATGTGAAGGTAAAAGTCAAATACTCCTGGCTATTAGTTTCTGAGAGTTGCAATTATTATAAATCATGAATATATCCTTAAAACATATTTTATATCACATTAATGTACCGAAACTCATGGTGATATAGAATACTTGATTATAGTTTGCAGCCCAAAGGAAGGTATTTTTAAAGCAGTGGATTTAAGTTCTCTATTTTTCAAATATTGTAGGACTTCAAATTCATGTGCTTGCTCAAAATCTGAGAAGATAATTAAGCCTATATTTCTTACCATTTTAGGTTACTTGGAAGGGTAAATATTTTAATGGGTACATTTTCTATCTATTTTTTCTTCAGGTGGTTGTGTGCAGGCTTTATTAAGTATTAAGCAATGAACCCAGTCTAAATTTATGATGCCTTTTTATTCATAATAGAATAAAGCATAATTTTTACTTCCTCTGCATAAAATGCCCATACGTCTCTCATATAAATTTGAATTATTTTTCTCATTTTCTTAGAGATGATTTCTTAAGAAACAATTCTAGCAAAATTTCTGAAGTGATATTGAAGGAGGAGAACTAGGGATGAATAATGTATTTAGGTGTTATTTCCTTCCTTCCTTCCTTCCTCCCTTCCTTCCTTCCTCCCTCCCTCCCTCCCTCCCTCCCTAAGAGGTATGCAAGCTATTTGTTCCATCAGTACAGTGCTTTGAAATTTCTAGTATTTTCTTGTCCCATCCTTATTGGCTTCCATAAATGCTATTTATGTGTTCCTCTAGATCTGGGTTTCTTAACATTGCACTATTGACATTTTACACCAGGTAATTCCTTGTTTTGGGGTGGTGTCTTGTGAATTGTGGGATATTTAACAGCATTTCTGGTTTCACCCACTAGATGCCAGTAGCACTCCTAGCAATGACAACCAAAAAATCTCCAGAAATTGCCAAACATCCCCTGGGGGAATGCATCACCCCTGGTTGAGAAGCACTGATGTTTACATGCATTTTCTTCTTGATGTTAAATCTATCAAGAGGCTTCCTGAGGATTCGGGAATGATTGGCTGCAGCCTTTGATTTTCCCCATATCGTTGATATTACACAGACTACTGAATTTTCAAATTCATTCCAAAGCTTCATTATAGAAATTCAAAATTTGAGATTCAGAAAGCTATTTCTTCCCTCACCTGGCCTCAGAATGGTGGAAATTGGCTGGGTCCTATCCCTCTACATCTTAGGGTCCTGGTTTACCTTCCTGTGATTTGGGAGTCCCTAATGCTACTTTGCATTTTAATTTTTCTTTACTCTTATGTCTAAAAATCTCTCCATCTTTATCTGCTTTTCCTCAGCAATTCCTTCTTCATAGTCTGGATGTCCAATCCCTCCACTTTGCTCTATGAGCATTTCTAGCTTAGGGCCGTAGGTGTATCAGGTCTCCTTTTCTGTTTAATGGTTTTATTCATTCTTTCGTTTTGTAAAGTATTTATTGAGTGTTTTCCAGTCAGGCCTTGTGCAAGATTCTGGCTGTCTAATAATAAATGAGACTGCTGGTAACTATGGAACCAAAGGCAACGTGTGACACCAACTTAAAATATCTTTGTAGGGCACTAATCAGACTTGTCTTGGCTCCCTCTTCCCCATACGTCTCATTAGCTGGAACCTGGTTGTGTGGCCATTAGCGGGTCTGGAATTTCTCTCCTTTTACGTTCTCTAGTTTCGCTTGACAAGCTCTTCAAATAACCATATTCCCCAGGTGACCTGTGAGGCCCTCCCTTCCCACCTGTGAACGGCCAACTGCTGTCCTCTTCCTGCCTCCTCGGGGGGCTCACTTACTGTTCTCTCCTTATAAGAAAGGGGTTATGGTGTCCCCAAGACTGACACACTCTCCCGTTCCAGAGATATGTCACCTTTCTGTCACCTGTATGTTTTTTCATTTTGTCATTAGTAAATCCCTCTGAGTGTGTGTTCCACGGACAGGAAAGGGTTATCCCTGTTGGATTCTCTGCTGTGGTGAGCATAATAGTCCGGGGTTCACACTATTATGTCCCTATAAAGCATGCTGTACATCTCCTAACCAGGCTGCCATTCATTTTTTCAATAAATCCTGCACGAGGGTATTAGGGTCTGTGAACTGACAATTGATTTACTGCCTGGAAAATTATTCTTTATTGATTTATATTACATGGAGGCGACTGCAGATCTATAGTATCTCTAATCAGAGAGAAAATGCTAAAGTTAGTGTCACTCTTATTTAGACAGGCAGGAGAATTGGTTTAGCACCTCCAGGTGACATCTACATATTATTCAATTATGAGTTCCAGTAATCTATGAATTATAATACATAAAGCAAGTGAGAGCAGGATGATTAATTAAAAAAAAAAAACACCAAAGTGTCCTTTGCACAAACCAGTACTTTAAATGTCAACCTGGCATTCTCTTTCTGAGTGGAGTTGGATACCTCTGCTTCATTTCTCCTAAAGATTCTGTGTCATCTCTGGCTTGTTGGCTGCATTTTGAAGATGCAACAGTGTTTTAAATGAATAAAACTGTAGAAACAGAAAGTGCTCTAGGTTGACTAATCTAGTTAGGGAAGCTTTCTAAAAAAATTACAAGGTTGGACAATGAATTTTGCGAACTCATCCTAAAGAAAGTGCTACACACCTCATTGCTGAGTATCACTATGGTCACCTTTGAAGTACCCCCCTTAGGAAGTTATGCACCACGCCAGCACCTAGTCCACCCTTCAAAGCAATTTTGGAATCTTTTTCTGGAATGGCCATTAGAGCTGTCATCATCCCCAAAATCTCACAATTAAGTTTGAGAACTTGTCACTGTGCACCTAGGTTGGCAGCACAGTGCAAAGAACTTGGTAAGGTGTTACAATCTTGCCAAGGTTAAAAGGATTTCTTTAATTTTTATGAACTACTTTAGGAAGTTCTCTAAAGTTGGGGGGGGGGCCTGAGATCCTCTGCCATCTTGCCCTACCTTTGCGAGTCTCCTTTTGTAACCTGTTCTAATCAAGAGGCTCCTGTCCAGAACATATATAACCTGGTTGTAATTTAAATGCAAAAAGAGCAAATACAGCAGTGTGTTAGGTTACTGCTCAAGCAGAGGACAGTGGAATCGGTAGGATTGTGACATTACACACACACACACACACACACACACACACACACACACTGTGTGTGTGTGTGTGTGTGTGTGTGTATTCTGGGCATATGAATGGTCTTTGGAGGATCTACAATGCCCTTGAAATTGCATGTAAGACATAGACATGTTTGAATGTGCTGCTTTTTTTTCTTTCTAGGGCAGGGGTGTCCATTCTTTTGGCTTCCCTGGGCCACATTGGGAGAAGAATTGTCTTGGGCCACACTTACACTAAAATACACTTACATTAACGATAGCTGATGAGCTAAGAAAAGGTCTGTGCATAATTTTTGTAGAGTTTTAAGAAAGTCTGCGAATTTGTGTTGGGCCGCATTCAAAGCCATCCTGGGCCACATGTGGCCTGAGGGCTGCAGGTTGGACAAGCTTATTCTAGAGAGAGGATCTGTATATCAGATTCTTAAATGTATCCAGGACCTTCAAAAATAATCTGAATAGATGGTGCACTATAGAATTGTATACCTGGAACCTATGTAATTCATGCTAACCAACGTCACCTCAATAAGTCTAACAATGAAAAAAAAATCTGATAGACACATTGCAGTTCATTGTTGAATCCATAGCACCTAGCACAGGGCTTAGCAACTACTAGATCTTGAAGTATTTGTTGGATAAATGAATACTCTCAAGTCGTGTCAAGTGCATTTCCTAGAACACTCTAGTTTGTCTGCAGGAATTTTTTTTTTTACTTTGCCTAGTTTATTTCAGTGCCCACCACATGCAGTCTCCGTTTAATCAGTAGTATTTATATTTATAGTTAAGCAAAACTTTTCTTTCATGCCATTTGGGATTTAGAGCTCAAGCTTTTGATAGAATGGTGCCAAGTGACATTTTTTTTTCATTTCTTATATAGCCTTTTTTTCTCCTACATCCATTCCCCCCTCCCCCGGCTCCCAAATCTCTTTCTCTTCCTTTGATGTGCCCTATAAAAATGAGAGATCGAGTGGGAGCTTGGGGAGATTTTCACCCTGAAAAGTTAATGGTGAAAGATACTGCTTTGACATTCATTCAAAGTTACTTTTTATTTGATTCAGTGGGAAATTAAAATTAATTTATTTAGAAGGCATATTTTAATTGTGAGCCACAGTCTATGCTTGGCCCCATGGGGACACAGCTGCACACATATGCAGATCTCGTCCTTATGGTGCTGGCAGTTTAATATGAAAATGAGTAAATACACATTTTTAGCCGAAGGCTCAGTAGTTGTGTTTCATAGCAAGTCATTTCACCAATGGAAAACCTTGAGTGTTATTACCTTGATCTCTTTTGAAGCCAGTGTATTTTAAGTGATAAATGCTTTTCAGTTTTTTTCTGTCTGGCTCATTGCACTTTGCATGATGGTCTCAAGGTCCATCCATGTTGTCATAAATGGCCCTATTTCATCTTTTCTTACAGCTGAGTCACATTCCATCGTGTGTATGTACCACGGCTTCTTTAGCCAGTCGTCTATCCGAGGGCGGTTGGGCTGTTTCCATGATTCGGCCACTGTGAATAGTGCTGCGATGAACATTGGGGTACATATATCTTTGTGGGCTGGGATTTTCAAAATTTGGGGGTTTATACCCAAAAGTGGAATTGCCAGGTCATATGGTAACTATTCTTAGTTTTCTGAGGAACCTTCATACTCTCCTCCATAGGGGTTGTACCAATTTGCATTCCTCTCCAGCACTTTATTCCTTGTCTTGTCGGTAACAGCCATTCTCACAGGTGTGAGGTGGCATCTCATTGTGCTTTAATTTGCATTTTCCTAATAGCTAGTGAAGTTGAGGATCCATTCTTTTCATTGGCACTTTATGAGCTCTTAGTGGGGCCTCAAATTACATACAAGGTCCCGAGGAGTAAAAGCTGAGCAGCTGAACTTGTCCTTTGCCTGCTGGATGCTCCTTTGAGGTTCAGCAGAGCGGGTTAAAGCGTTTTCACATACAAAGAAAGCCAGGCTACTCCTTTCTCACTTTATTTTTCTGTCTTTCAACCTAAGATAGCAAAAATGAAGCCCTGCCTCCCCTATTAAATAATCTCTAATTCTATCCTTTTCTGCAATGAGGAATGTTTTAGATGGATTATTTACCACACAGGACACCGTTAGGTTTACTACTATTTTCCCTCATTCTACAACATGTGTGTGCGTGTGTGTGTGCATGTTTGTGTGTGCACGTATATGTGTGTATAAATTTAAATCCAAATGACAGAGATACTGGGTCTTTAAAAACCGCAAACAAGGTATTTTTTTATGGTGGTCATAGACAAGCAATTTAATGAAAATGCTACTGAAATGCTTTTTTTCCTCTATGAAAACTAGTAAATCAATTACAAAAGCAATTTTCTTACACAGTATGATTTTATTTTGTTTGACCAGGGCATTTGATAAGTATTAGTTCTTGCTGAGAGCAAAGAGAACATTTTATTTCAAGCTTTTCCTTCACATGAACAGCGAGAGCGGAATCAGATGGGCAGCGTCCCCTGGCTGGTGTGCAGAGAGGACGGGGGGCTCTGGGCTCCGGCGCGCCTGCCTCCGTGTCCATGCTGACAAGTGCAGGAGAAAGACTCATTTTGTAATAAAAATGGGGGAAATATTTGTGAGTCCTCTCATTTGGCTTCTTCCCTGCAGGAGCAGCTCTAGTGGTATTCCTTGCTCCTTGTCCCTGAGGGACGCTGCTGCATTAAACAAACACATGCCCAACCCCAATTCAGACACAACAAATAAATAGACCAGAGAGAGCAGAGAAGTCTAGGTCTGATCTGTGAACATCCTGGGGTGGAGAGGTCATTGCTGTGGATTTCGTTTCGGCCCCAATCTTGATTGACAGATTGTTCTTGGCCCAAATATATAAGAGCGAAAAAGAAAACGCTTGCAATTTACTGCATGCCTAGTGCTGTCCTGAAATTCCTGGGACACATGTGCTCCCCTCCCTCTTTCCCCACCTATTTTATGTCACCTACTAATGACTGACGCTTTGCAGCGTAGTGGTTAAATGAGATGATGGGTGTGCTCAACAGATGTTAGCTGCAGAAAGTGCTGGAATGAATGAGACGTGGTATTTTATTGTAGGAATTCAGAGAAAGGAGGCACAGTAGTTTTTGAATGACTTCTCCATTCCTCTGTATCCCATGCTCAGTCAGATGGCGGACCTTCATAAGGCTGCTCCAGGACCTTCTATGATATTACTATATTGTATTAAAACTTGGTATCTAAATACCAGCTTCCCTCCCCAGCCCCCAGTGTGCAGGACTTTCACAGCGCAGTCTGTTACTCAACAGCCTACTGCTGTTCTTGGACCATAGAGAGAGTTGGAAAAGGTTGTTAAGCCAAGAAACAAAAGCAGGAAGAAGTTGAGAACTGAAGTAGTTCTTTGAAGATTCTTTGAGAAATTAATTGCAAGAGATGAAGACTTTCAAGATATAGTAATAACACAGTAAGCACAGACCAAAGGTGGGGAGATGGGAGGAAAGAAGAGAGCAGCGTGAACTCAGGGTAGGTGAAAAGGGAAAATACTTGAAAATAGGCTAAAAACAATGTAAAGTCTATTAAGTACACACTACATATTTTGTTGATAGGGTCTTCAACGTCAGCTTGAAAACTTTGGTGGGCAGTTGGGTTTTGGAAATAATAGGAATGCACCTAATTGACTAAGCATTTTGTGAATTATGCTTAGTCTTGTGTGAAGCCTCCAAGAATTTTTCAAGAAATTTAAAGCAGAACCTCTAAACCTGTCATGGAACTTACAGTATCATTTGAGGAGACAAAGCTTGAAATCCAATGTGCATGAGACAAGGAGAAGGGCTAGCCATACCTGATAACACCCTTCAGTCTTTATTAATTAATGAATACTCAGTGATCAGCTGCTATTTTCTAGGCACCTGGCCAAGAGCTAGTGTTTCAACAGCAAGCACCCTGAAATGGTGCCTGTCCTAAAGGACCATTCGGTTTGGCAGGAGAAACAGAAAATCATTTAGGCCACGTGCTATGAGCTGTGGGATTACACAGGGGAGGCATCTAATCCAGCGTGAGGACTCAGGGACGACTTCCCAACCGTTGTGATGCATAAGCTGATACCTGAGGATGAGAAGGAACTAGCTAGAGAAGAGAACGAGAAAAGACTGTTTTATGTAGGGGAAGTGAAAAACTTTCAGTGAGGTTGGAGGATGAAATTCCGTGAGCTTGAAGGATAAATGTCAAGGAAATATAATATATAGGCGGCATGATCTGGGCCCAGTCACGTAGGTACTTGTCAGCTGTGTAACAAGTCAGATGGTATACATAAAATCCCCTCCCTACATAGTTTGCAGAATGATTTGAGGAACCCAAACTAAACACTGAGAGGTCTTTAGGAGGTTCCTGAGATAACCCACGTGAGAAACAGTTGTGATCTGTTCTAGAGCAATAGAGCAGGGACTTAGAGACAGATGAACGTAGGAGATACTTAGGAATCGAAGTGATAGCGAGTTAGGGAAGGGGGTGGATTGAAGTTTCATACTGAGCTGTGGCTTGGGCATCTCAGTGGGTGGCAGTGAAAAACAGAAAGTGAAGAGAGACAACGGTTTGGGTAACATCCGGTGTTGAGGACAGTTTCAGATGTACTGAGTTTGGGGTGTCTTCGTAACATCCAAATGAAGGTTAAGTATATGAAAGTGGCAGTCAGGCGATAGAGAAATGTAGAGGTGTGTAATCAGGAGCTACCAAGATAAGGCTATTAATTGAACAGTGAGAGGAGATAAAGTGGCCTAGGGAGTACAGATGCATTGAAAGGAGACCTAATTATTTTCTTCGAATCATCTCTGCTGTAGTATAATTTATGTGCAACAAAGTGTGCCCATTTTAAGTAAACATTTCAATAATTTTGACAAATGTATACACCCTTTTAACCAACATACTAATCAAGGTACAGAAAATATCTAGTGTTGTGCTAGATCTGTGAGTGTTGATTATTTAATTGTTAGGAATTTTGGATGCTGGTTATTAAATATAGCCATTAGTTTAAAATTATGTTACATAATCTTACAATTAAATAAATTACATTAAAAACAAAACATACTCAAAACTTAGCACTCCTAGTTGTTTATGATATTTAACATGATCTATGATCTTGGGGTTATTTATGTGTTTCATTTGAATAGAAGAAATACCATATATTTGTCTATTTTCAGTGATGTCATCTTGCTAACTTGAATTTGGCCATAGTGAGAATATTTATACCATGGAATTTAGCAAACATTGCAAATCAGGGCTTGACTTATTTTTTAGTTGACTGTCTAGAACTAAGTAAATGAAGGATCAAATGTTAATAATGTAAATAGTTTAAAATTATCATGTCTGTAGCTGTTGTTATGACTAGCACAAAAATTTGAGAATAATTGAGGATATATTCTTCCTGTATTTGAAAACTGTTATCTGGTTCAGCGAAGAAATCACTTGTCTTTGATGAACAAGTTTGGTTCCAAGATACGTAGCACTGATGCTTAATAAATGTAATTTTCGAGCAAATGCGAAAGAGTTTAACAGTATGTCATATATCAGGTATAATGAAAATAAATTTATTGGGAAAGGAATTAGAAAACTGGGGTGCAACTTCATTTGTGAAAAGTTAATGAATTGGAATCATAGGTAACAGGCAAGTAAGAGTTTGCAAAAATCAGCGAAAGCATGCTATGAAAATTAATTAGCTACGTGGGATTTGTATAAAGTGTATTGTATATTTTATTATTTGTAAATTGCCTGCTGTCCATTTTTTATATTGGCAAAGCTTCTATATGCTATATACATATGTTTCTTTCAAAGAGCTGGTGGCTAAGCCCTTGCGAGCACAATCCTTGGCCCCAAGCAACTGTTGATTTACTTTCTGTCACTGTAGAATAGTTTTTACCTGTTCTAGAATTTCATAGGGATGAAATAATACTCTTTTGTGCATTGTTTCTCTTGTTCCAAATAATGTTTTTGAGATTCATCCATGTTGTCCCCTGATAGCAGATATGAGTGGCTTATCTCTTTTGATTGCTGGCTAGTTTCCCGTTGTATGGACATACCTGATTGGTTTTTCATTTACGTGCTGATGACATTTTTTTCTTGTTTAGTTTTTTTGGCTGCTGTGAATAAGCTTCTTTGAGTTTTCATGTATAGGTCATTTTATAGGCCAAAGTTTTCTTTTTTTTTTTTAGTAAAGATCGATGAGTACAATTGCTAAGTCACATGGATATGTGTGTTTTAATTCTAAGAAGCTGCTAAACTTTTCTAAGTGGTTGTACTATTTTACATTCTTTTTAGTAGCTTCTGAGAGTTCCAGCTGCTCCATATCTTCTCCAACACTGAAGTGTGTTAATCTCTTTTAATTTTAGCTATTCTTGTATGTGTTCATTGTTATCTCATTGAGGTTTTAATTGGCACACCATTTTTGAAGAAATGAAAAAAATACAGCAAAATATCTGGTAAAATGAAGTGGCAGGGAAGTCAAGAGAAAAGAGTGTTTCGTGAAACAAGGAGCAGTTTGAGTCACTTGGGGCTAAGAGGTCAAGGAAGACAAGAACAGCAAAGTGTCTATTGGATTTAAGGGCAGAAAGGTCATTTGTTACTGTGATCTAACTGAGTACAAAGACAAACTTGAAACGACCCAGTGGAAACTCCCCTACTTTCCACCCTCCAGCCTAGACTCCTAGACTTTCCATGTCATGAAGGGTCCAAGTACATTATGAAAATACCATTCTCTATGTGGCTTGAACCCCAGCATCAGACAAGGGGAGCTTTCTCCTTGAGTAGAACCTTGGGCTGGCACTGAACCTTCTCGTGCAAGGACACCTGATGTCCAGACTGCCCTGGGAATCGTGTTCTCAGTTGTCTGCCTCCTGCCTGGCACGTTCTCCCTCCTCTGCACCAGCTATTGGAGCGCAGGTGAGATTTCACTCCAGCCTCGTCGTCTTTCTACTGGTTGATGTTTTCTCCAAGAGAGCATGATAAGTCATCTAAATTATCCCCTGATTTGTTCTCATTAAGCACATTGCCTACCACACACTACATGTATTTAATCCGTATTTATATTGAATGTATGAGTGAAAGAAGAAATGAGTAAAGGAGCACATACGTTACCATGTAAAGTAGGATTCTGGTTTCAATTTTTATTCGTTCAACTTAAACCTGTAGGAAGGGGCTGGATGGGTGTGGTGGCTGACAGGTGTTTTGGGAGGAAGGTGGTGGGAGGTGGGGCTCTGAGTTTTTCCTTTAATGAAGGAAGACTCTGACTACAAGAAAGAGGAAAGTCATGTTTTCCAAATTGACTTAGAAAATAACCAACAGGCTCAAAAGAGGCATTAGAGACCCTAATTATCAATTTGGAAGTAGATTCTGGAAACAAAACCTGTGTTTTGTACGTCCTGTATCGTGCCACATTCCACAAAATATTATGGTACTTGTTTGCACGTTTGCTCCTCACCCAAGGCTCTGAGCTCCTCCAGCGCAGACATAGCGTCTTATCGTCCTTGCATCTCCCGTAGCACATAACACGTAATAGGTGCTTGATAACTTTCTGTCGAGACAATGAAACAATTCAGGGAGGTGATAAATTGGGGACAAAGTTTAAGAGACAGAAATAAAATGGAAAGTTTGGTTGAGAATTGGCTGAATACTGATGAAGGGACAGGCAGGAAACCTGTAGCTGCTGCTTCAGGTTTTAGCTGAAGGCCTCAGCTTGCCTCAGTGCCAAGTAAGAGTTTGGAATAGCGTGCACCTTGTTTGGTACTGACTGTATCTTCCCTTGCTTTGGCTCTTTCTAATCTTTCTAAAAGTGTGGTGTCTTTGTTTATCCTTGTCTAGTAGAGATCATGGTCTCATTTTCCTCCCAGGAAGTCCTCATTGTTGAAACAGAAGGGGGCTGATTACACTCCCTGCTGCTACCCCTCCCTCATGGTGGTCTTCCTAAACCACCTCCTCTCATGAATATTTTCACTCCTAGCTCACTCTGGTTGTCTCCAACACTTTCCCACCCCTATTGTGCCTGATTTGAGTTTCTGTGTGAATAATTCTTGCCCCACTAACTTCCAACTTCTTCAGCTCCTTCTCTTCCAAAGATTTTGTCCTCTACCTTCATACGGTCAGATATTCCCATAGCTGAATCCCAGACTGGGACATTCTCTAAAATTGCACCCCTTCCGTAATTTTAAGTATGAGTATCTCAATCCCCAGCCACCACCTCCTATCTTTCTAGCTTAGTCCCTCCAGTATACTCACCAACAATTTTTTCATTTCATTGATTTCACACTAATAGCACCTTTTCACTATGATTCTCCCCCTCCCTTTCCCCAGACCTTAGGAAGCTTCAGTTCTTTGGTCTCATTATGAAATGTCTCTGCTCAAACCTTGCTGACACCTCAGGTTTTAATTGCTGCTTGATCCTTATTCAGCTCCAATCTTGCACCTGTTTATCACAGAGGTTGGATAATTCCTAACCTTAAGTCAGTTTGACACTGAGCTACGTATCCCATCTTGTTGAGAATCAGACCTTGTTTTATCCCTGCACAAATGACCCGTTTTGCTGAGATAATGACCAATCCTGAGAAAAGCTTTCATTCCTTTTCTCCATAAGCAGAATGTGTCATCTAGAATCCTATCCTCTTTGGATGAAACACCCTCCTTGCCCTGTCTCCAGCCTCAGACTCCACAGGCAGGGAAACTCAGTGCTCACTCCAGAGTGACTCCCCCTTGCCTGACACACTAGTAGATTCAGCTTTGATACCTCCGGTCCTTGGTTATTCTTTCATGGATCTGCCATTTTCAACACTTCCCTGCGTTGGCCTTTCTTCCTCCACGCTTTCATTGTCTTTACCTGGTGACATTTAATGCTGGGTGACTCCAACTGTCTACTTACTTTGCTTCTGAACATGACTGAAGGACAAGAAAGCTCTGCTGTGACTAGTCCTACCTGAAATCTAGGGCCGCTGCCTTCG
Organism: Lyroderma lyra; assembly: GCA_004026885.1. Classification (NCBI taxonomy): domain Eukaryota; kingdom Metazoa; phylum Chordata; class Mammalia; order Chiroptera; family Megadermatidae; genus Lyroderma; species Lyroderma lyra. The sequence continues at coordinate 20,715 of PVJL010003416.1, read as the reverse complement.
GGTGGGCCTGTGTCCTGTTGAGCCCCCTCCCCTCATCTACCTAGTTCGTTTTTCTTTTACTCTCCTGGATGGCTATTTTCTTTTCATCTCATTTCATCCGTTCTCATCTTCATTCTCATTCAGTAACCTTGCTTTCTGTTTCACTGAGGAAGCGGAAGCGCTTACGAGAAAACTTCTGCACAGTCCCACTCTGACCTCTGCCGGTCTGCGTGGAATGATACCCATATGACCTGCCTTTCCTTCATTGTTAGGAATAAAATCATGTTTTTTCAAGGACTGAAATGTTTGTATTTCTAAGGTCAAACTCAGCACTTAGACTATAGCTATTTTCCCCTACTCCCTTTTTTCACTTATTTATTTGTATCAGTATGCAAATGTGCTGTAATTTCTCATGTCTGAAAAAAAGCATTTTCTGACTTCAAATTTTCCTCCAGCTTCTATCTTATTTTTCTGACCCTCTCTCCAGCAGTTCTTCTCAGAAGAGGTGTCTTTCGCTTGTTGCCATGGTCTATTGAACATGCTCGCAGTGTTTTTGAGCCCCATCACCTCCACGTGTCTAAATCCAGTCATTGCATTTTAGTGTTCCTCTTTCTTGACCTCAGATGCAACACTGAGATCCTGGCTTACTGTGTCCCTCTTAGGAACTAGAGACATCTTCTCCATCTCCTTTGCTAGTGTTTCCTCATCTCTTTATCTCAGACCTTGGACCTCTTCCCTTCTCTGTTTACTCTCACTCCAGGGTGATCTCCTCCAGACTTTTGCTTTTAAAACCATTTAAAAACTGTTGATTTCTAAATTTGTATCTCCAGCTTGGTCCAGTATGAACTCATCTATCTGGCAGCTCTCTCAGCAGTTTCATTGGGATGACAACTTGGCATCACAAACTTAATATGGCTGTAATGTAACTGCCCATTTGTTTCTCTGTCTCCACCTGTTTCTTCTTTTCTTCTCTCAGCAAGGATAACTCCATCCTACCAGTTGTTCATGCCAAAATCTTGAATTTGTCTATCACTCTTGTTTTATTCTCCAATCCTCCTCTACCAGTTGGCTCTACCTTTTAAGTATATGTACAGCATTCTGATCATTCCTGACTGTCACTACTCCTACCTGATGATGCAACAACTGCAGCTGTAATTTTCTTTTTCCTCACTCCCAGGTCCCTGTCTGATAGCCACCAGTGTGCTCTGTAACAACCGCGATTTCTCACTTGGGTTATTGTCATAGCCTCCTAACTGTTCTCTTTCCTGTGCTGGTACACTAACGTCCATTTGCAATGCAGTTGTCAAAATGATTCTTTTAACACATATCGGATCACATAATCTTCTAGTGGCTTCCAATGATACGATATCACTTAGAGCAAAAGCAAATTTTGTTATAATGGCTTATAACTCCTTTTGACTTCTGGTCCTTCGTGACCTCTCTGATAGCAAGTTGCGCACGCTTTCTAAGCTGGGCACGCTGGCCTCCTCCCCTCTGCTCAAGCATGGGAAGCATACCTCCACATCGAGGCTCAACATCACATAGTCTTCCTTCTGTCTGATCCATTTCTTCTCCTAGAGGCATATGGCTTTCTCTCTCTTACTTGTGACCAAATGCATCTTATTAGACAAGCCTTCTTTTATCATGGTAAGTGAACTTTTCTCCCTCTTCATACCACTTTCCTTGTCTTCCTTAACTCATTTTTCTCCTCATTTATATTTTATATTTACTCTTGTCTGTCTGTTTCACACCTGTCTTCCAAGCAATAAACTTGGAGTTGCCAACTCCAGGCCATTAGGGGCCTTGTGTTCTAGTGGCCAACACAAAGCAAGCGCTTATTGTGTATTTGTTAAATTAATTCATAGGAGGTAATTCTCGAAGTTATGTCTGATTTTGGCTTACAAATGCGTTTCTACTTGATATTTTTTTTAAAAAAGAAAACAAGCACCAAAGCAAATAGAAAATCCTCACAGTGCATTTCATTAGAGTGAGGTAAATACTGAGAAATATTTGTGGAGTAGTAATGGCTTCTGGTGATGTGCAAAGTAGCAGGAGACTTGACCAGCTTGGGGAGGTCTGGGGCGGTTGCTACAGGCAGCATCAGTGCTGGAGTAGGAGGCTGAGGAGCAGGCCAAATCCACAGAAGTAAGTTGGAATTAATCCAAAGTGGGTTGTCAAAATTCTTTGCAGGCACTCCAATTGATTTAAAATGTGGCAATTAGCACTAAAACCCATTATTTATCTATTTCAGCATTTTCATCAGCATGCTATATCCTCATTAAAATGCACACTGTGTATAAATCTCACGATCATCCTGCCCCTTGGCCCGAGGATTTCGTCCTATGACCCTGGTGCCAGGGAAGGGGAGGGGGCCTTTCCTCTTGTGGCAGTTGGGGAGGTGGCAGCCTCAGCCCGAATCACAGATGGTGAGTGAAAACAATACGATTCACCCTTCTTAGGCGACCTTGACGGGGCTGCTCCTGGGTCTCTCTGTGCTCCATAAATTACAGGTAATTACACAGAAATAGGAGAGCAGCTCCTTCCCTTGAGTTAGCTGTGAAGTGCAACTGATTTCACTTAAGGCTGAGCAGCAGGAAAGTATATTAATATCAGCTTAATTTGTGGTAATTGAGGTAGCAATAAAGAATTATCCCTGGAATATTTTATTCCCATGATTATCTGAGTGTTTAAAATATGAAAGTGGTTTTTTTTGGTCATCGTATAAAATGTCCCATTCTCTCCCATCAGGAACTTCGTGTAATTAGCATCTGGCAGACAATGCTGTGTTCAGTCATTTCCCTTGTCCCTTGGATGCATTTTCATTAGCCAAACCATCGAGTAACCTTATTTATTATTCTAGATAGAAGCATTTTGATCTCATTAACATGGATAATTTTCTCCAAACTTATGTACTCATACTGCAGCCAAAGCTCCCTTTATGACAATTAAGATATAGTGTTTTTTTTTTCTTCTGGTGCCCTACTATACAATTAAGATACCATTCAAATCAGCAAATTTATTAGTATATTAACACACTAATTGGATTACAAACACATCCTCTTATTTCTGAAATGTTTACAATTTAATTGACTTGTTAAACTAATTTTCATCTCCCTGTGCAATTATAACTCGTTGTTAATTGAACTTATTTACACATGGAATACTGATACTGCACTCCCTGTACCAAGAAAATGTCTGCAGGTCTCATCAGAGGGTTAGCTTTCTGGATTTATTCTTTGGGCACCTGAAACTGCTATTAGAGATAATAATGATCATGTAATATTCATTTGCTGAAATGTGTAAGAATTAGTTGCAGTAACTTTTAGGACAAAAAAAGTATGATTCTATTAGTCTGTTATTATTCATTTATTCATGCACACCATATGTGGAAGAGCTTTTGCTTCAAAAACATATTCTTTTCCTCGCTGTCTAATTTAGGTAGGGGGTCCGTAACGGCGGGGGCCAGGCCAGTATCACAGAGATAAAGGACACAGTGGCATGTATTAGAATGCTGTGAGTCTGTGCTGTTGTTTCTAAGTCTGGAATGCTCTGTGAGTTAAAGATTTTTAAAAGGAGACAGAGTCACACATGCACATTTATGGAACATAATTGCAAGAGCATCATAATGCATAATGGTAATGATTTATATCCATGGAGTGAAAATCATGACTTGAGCTCATAAGGCACGTTGTCTTCGGAAGAGGTAGCTGAGACATAAATACAAGTGTTTGTGGTGATTTTGAGAACCTTTAGCACTGTGGTCTTCCATGTGTGGCTTTAAATTTCTCTTTGCCATTATTGTTGTTGTGAAATAGAACTAGCAGAGTCATTATCATCCATGTTTCTGCTCACAGTCTGAGGCAACCTAGGCTTTTTCTCCCACGATCCCCAAACGTCTTCCATCCTCTTTCCATTTCCCAGTTACAGAACCACTGCTAGCGTCATTCCTATTTCCAGGTACCGATATCTCTAATAAATTTTCTTTTGTGGCTCTTACTTATTACCACAAACTTAGTGGCTTAAAAAAAAAATCACAACTGTATTATCTTATGGCTCAACAGGTCAGAAAACTTAAAAGGATCTGACTTGGTAAAACAAGATGTGGGCAGGGCTGTATTCTTTTCTGGGAAAAATCTGTTTTTGCCTCTTCCAGCTTCTATAGGCTGTCACCCTTCCTGGACCCATGGCCTCCCAGCACACCCTTCTGACAATCAATTTCCCTCCTCTCTTTCACTGATAAGGAGCCCACTGAGATAATCCAGGAGAATCTCTTCATCTCAGAGTCACCTGATTGACAACCTTAATTTGACCTGCAACCTAATACCATTGACATGTAGCATAATATATTACATTTCCAGGTTCTAGGGACTAGGGTGTGGACATATCTGGGGGTGTAGTACTCTGTCTACCATAATTATCATATGGGGAAAGTTAGAAAAACATGAATCACAAAGACATCCTAGTTTAGGAAATCTTCCTGCATAAACTCGTGTCCTGGGATTTATTTATATATTTGTTTTCAATGCAGAGAATTGACCTCAGTATCATAAAACATTGCAGATAAAAAAAATGCAGAGGAAATGAATTCATGGGAGAAAAAAATGAGAGTAAGAGCATGGTCAAAATAGATCATTTCAAACCTGAAGTTGGCATAGTTTCTTTGGGAAGTCCCTTTTCCCCTCAGGCAGATCGCGGCAGCTTGAAACAAATCTGTTACATGCAGACATATTTGTCATTTTCACCACTTCATTCAATTTGGTTATAAGAAATTCATTTGGGGGTACTGGAGAATACTTCTCAAATGCATGCTGTTGATTAAACAGGGCAGAGTAGCTATGGACCAGAATCGGTAAAGAGTTACAGAGGGAGAAGGCAGTGGGAATTGGTGTGAGTAATGGCGTCTACTCACGCCGTGAGAAATCCTCTTTAAATGACACTTACGAGTGAATAGGAGAGCACATGCTCTTGAAGCCACCATCAGTCCTCTGCCCGGGTTGCACTTCTCCTTAATACACCAGCGGACCTTGCTTCTCACACCCTGGATCTTCTGTCTGGTGATGAGAAGCTGTAGTCTTCACAGTGACAGAAGGACACGAGGGTCATTGATTCAAGAATGAAATCAAAGGACAAACTAGCCCCAAATCCTCTGGACAATTAGGTTGACCTCCTAGAGTGAATGTCTTTGCATTTGAGTTGAATTGAAATTTTGGCTGATTCTTTTTTAAAGGAAGGGGAAGAGTTTACTGGTGAACAATGAGTTCATCATCACCCTTTGGTAGTTCTTAGATCATGTTCTGATGCATTTGCACTATTGTTTGGGAGTTGGTTTTAATAGAAACATTTATAACATAGTAGAGGCAATGCAAGTAATAGTTAGGGGCACACGATTTGGGTAACATAGACATGGATCCAAATCCCAGCTCTAATACTAGAGAGTTGCATGACCCTAGGCAAATTAATAAATATTTTTATAGTATCTGTAAAGTGGAAATAACCCTATCTAGCATATTGGGTGGGTATTATAATTAATGTGGATAATATATGTAAAGCATTTAGTGAGGTGCTCCTGTATAATGTGTTGATAACCTTATCATCTTCATTTTGTACCGCGCTTCTTAAATTCTTTCAGGAGCCGTGAAGTTTATGTAACTGTGTTGGAAGCCAAGTGTGGAAAATGGTGTGTGTGGGAACTGTAACAAATTGATGAGCACAGGGACTTATGTTACAAATTATTTAGACACTTGGTACACTCAGTGAAATATGGTTGTGGAACAATCTTGACCTTCAGGCTGACAGTTCACTGGTCCTGCCAGAGATCTGCTGTCACTGTTGACCACACACAGTGGAGACTTTGGATCTAGACATACCTGGAATTCAGAAGTCGGCTCTATTACTTCCCTGACTGTAGTTTCAGCTGGCCCTAAATTATAAAGTAAGAATATCTGTGTCTACCTCACAAGGATGCTATGAGAATTAGAGGGCATATATTTAAAACATGATCACTCTGTAAGGTATGTAGCTGTCTAATCACTATGTTGTGCACCTGAAACTAATATAATATTGTATATCAAGTATAATTGAAAAATTAAAAAATATTTATTCAGGACTTAGTAGCTGTAGATACATAATGTGTGATAGGAATGTACTCTCTTGCAAACAAACCTGGAACTGATTCTCGTTTTCTTTCTACCCATTATAGCTACTCCAGTTTTTTCTAGAATTACCTACTCTATTCCCTCAATGGTGACAATGATTCTTATTTCATTCTCCTGTTATATCACAAAACCCCACATAATTCAATATATTTAGATTTAATAGGTAGTGTGGGGAAGGTGAGAAATATCATTGTCCAATTACATAAATAAAACATTCTGTTCTTGCAATGCCAAGAACAAAAATCGAAGACTGCCTTGCCTCGCAGAACCAACTTGACACATTATGGGCAGATTCCATATACCACTGTTGGTACTTTTACATGAATGCAGTACGTTTGTGTGGGCACTCACAGGACCAGAAACACCGTGACATGTTTTCTAGGGAGAAATGCTCCAACTAGGCAGCTTATATGTGACATTCAACATAATCGAGTGGTTAAAAGAGAAGGTTCAAGAGTCGGAGAGCCCTTCCTCGAAATCTCCAGTTTACCACTTACTAGATGAGTGACTGGGTGACTTTAAATCTCTCTGTCTTTCAGTTTTTTCATCTACAAGTGAGGATGGCAGAAGTCCATCCCTTAGGTGGATTTTGGAGAAATAAATGAGATAATGTGTGTCAAACATTTAATAAGCACATAGTGTAAGGTATCAAATGTTATTTGTTTAATATTACTATTGTTACAGGTTATGTTTAAGAGCTGTTTTTAGAGCGAGCCAATGTTTATATTTATATTTTTGGAAATGAGAGGGCAATAGAGAAAGGCCATTTCATACAGAAAACACAATTTCCTAAATGAAGATGTCATTTTTGTATTTACAGAGCAGTTGAGAACCTTATGATGAAAGTATTTGATGGCTTATTTTTAATAGTTGTACCTAACTTTAACCCTAAATAATGCCAAAAGCAGATATACAGGAGAAAGCTCACAAATGATGGTGATCTTAGAATAATAATAAATATTTTGTTCTTCTGTTATAGTGAGTTTATATTAAGGTAAATATATTTTTGGGTCTAATATAGTGTCGCTTTTCCCTAATACTTTAAGTGCAATTTATGTAAAAAAAAAAGTAATGCTTTCTATTATATTGTAATAGATTTCTTCTATATCTTTACATGCACAGACACACTATTGTGTTTTCTCAGCCCTTGTATCTTTTATTAAATAAAATAACATGGACATAAAATTAAATGAAGGAACAAGGGTGAAGATAACTCAGCAGTTTGAGTCTCTGGCATTTTCTATTACTTATGCTGGGAGGCACTAAAGCATGGCTTTTGTTGATTCACAGTAGGAAATAAAAGTTAGAATAGTTGACTGTGTAATCCATCTTTCCATCCACAAATTAAATCTCTCTCTCAATGTTTACATATTGCTTATTGCAGAATACAGAGGAATATGCCTTAGCACATCATATGAGAAATTTTTCACATGATATTTAACAAGATGTTAGACTGATTTTATAGGCTAGAAATAGTGATAACAGCTAGATAACCAGCAGGGCACACTCAGTTTTTTTCTACAGTTAGGGAGCAAACTATAATATATACAGGAAAAATACTATATTAACTGTATTAGCTACCATTTCTTATTTTCTATATTCTTAATGTGTGGCTTGTGGGTCCTCTTTGATAGGGTTAAGGAGTAAGGGAATGGGAAGGGCTAAGAGACTGCCCTTTCCCTAGAGATAGCAAATATGAGGTCTGACAATTAAGTTCGCGAACTCATCCTAGAAAAAATGCTACATCCCTCATTGCTGAATATCACTATGATCACCTTCAAAGTGCTCTCCTTGGGAAGCTATGTATTGATGCCAGTGCCTAGTCCACCCTTCAAAGCAATTTTGGAACTCTTTTTCTGGAATGATCATCAGAGCTGTCGTCATATTACCCTTGATGCCCTAAATGTCATCAAACGTCTTCCTTTCAATATTTTCTTTATCATCAGATAAAGAAAAATGTCATTAGGGGCCAGATCAGGTGAGTAGGTGTTCCAATACACTTATTTGTATACTGGCTAAAAACTCCCTCATAAACAGTGCCATGTGAGCTTGTCCATTGTCGTGATGCAAGAGCCATGAATTGTTGGCAAAAAGTTCAGGTCATTTTTGTCTTAATTTTTTTCACACAGCCTTTTTGGCACTTCTAAATAGTAAACTTGGTTGACTGTTTGTCCAGTTACTACAAATTCATAACAAACAGTCTCTCTGATAGCAAAAAATGTTAGCAACATTGTTTCAATTCTTGATTTGAACTATTGGAAATTTTTTGGTTGTGGAAAATTGGCTGGCTTCCATTGTGCACTTTAACACTTTGTTTCAGTGTTGTATTGGTACACCCATGTGTGTTTCATCACCAATGATAACGTGACCTAAAACATCATCTTGTCTCTCTAAAAGGTCTTCGCAAATTTTAATTCTTCTTTGCTTTTGTTCATCAGTGAGCTCCTTTGGGACCATTTTTGCACACACCTTTCTCATGCTGAGATTTTTAGCTAAGACTTTCCTGTGTCTCTATCAATGTTTACTCGGTCTGTTATGCTTTCATAGTCAGATGATGATTTTGACGCACAATTCAATGAATTTCTGCAATGTTTTCATCAGTTCTGCTCGTTCCTGGCCACCCTGACCTCTCTTCATCAGTGACACTTTCTCTTCTCTCCCCTCAGAAAAATGTTTAAGCCATTTGTACACTGCCATTTTCTTCTTGGCATTATCCCCATAAATTTGGACTAACATGTCTCTGACTTCACTTCCACTCTTGCCCAGTTTAACAACACATTTAATGTTTGTTTGTTCCTGTAATTCAACCTCCGACATTCTCGTGACCGCACACAAAAGCACACAACAGCGATAATGAATGCCACACATTGACACGAACACAGCTGTGAGACCCAGATATACCGAGGTTATGACACCTTACCAAGTCCTTTGTACAGTTCTGCCAACATAAGTAAGCGCACTGTGGCAAGTTTGAGAACTTAATTGTCAGACCTTGTACTAGCCTCTAAGCATGCCTTTGATATGCACAGCAAGCAATCCTGAGTCCATACCCACCTCTGCCTCCTTCTGTCAGGCTTCTGAAGTCTGGGACACAATCCCCTTGCCATAAAGCACCCCGATTCCAGGTACTGGAAATCTAGAGGTCATCTTATAGGCTAGGGTCCACCGCAGTTTTTCAAGCTACCCAGTCCTAAGCCTGCTTAGCTTCTTGCCCTATCTTGCCCATTTCATCTCATGAAAACTACAATAAAGGCTCTTGCCCACCCTCCGCCTTCACACCTTTTTCTCTCTGACTGACCCTGGTGCTTCCCTGTGTGGCCTGTGTGGCATGGCGTGACCCCCTCCTCTTGGGAACGGCCTAACAAATTATCTTCTGCATGGTAATCATCTCATGATCTCTTGGACTCACCCTATCTGGATAAAAACAAAACCCTGGGTTCATTTTAAAATAGAAATCTAGGACATTTTTATAATTAAGATTAGTTTTGGTGTCTACAGAATGACAGAAGAAATCACCCCCCACTCCCCCATCCAGGGGGTGAGTGGTTGGGAGAGAAAATCCTGAGTTTTTTTTTCTTAATTTCATTTATTCTTTCCCTCTCTTAAAATTTTTTATTTCTTTATATGTCAGATGTAATTTTAAGCATGTGGATACAGCTTTTTGGGGAAAAGAAAACCCTCAAGGAGCCCAGTCCAGCTGGGGAACAGACAGGAACATCTGTGAGTTTAACCTGCAGGACTGTGTCTAACACAAAGACAGTGCCATGTCCCAGTGGGTCGCCACTTAGCTGTTGGAGTGAGATGCCGGGCTGCAAATAATGAAGGCGAGAAACATGTCCCAGAGGAAGTTACAGCGTGATCAAGGTTTTTTCTTTCTTGTTCTTTTTCAAAATGTGGGGTTTATTGAGGTAATATTTACGATAATATATGCGATAACATCCAGCCTTGAAAACTGTTCATTTACATGACCACTGAAAACTGTGTACAGTTGCATAACCATCCCATGGTCCACAAACATTTCCATTACCACCAAGTTGTTCCCTTTTGACTCTTTGCAGTCAGACTTCCACTCTTACTTCTAATCCCTGGGAATTATTGATTTGTGTTGTGGCTCAATAGTTTTACCTTTTTTCAAAATGTCATACGAATGAATTTATACATACGTGTATGTGTGTATTTTCCTCTCTGTGTTCTCTTCCTTGATTTATGTGTCTGTTCAGTACTCTTGCTTGCCAGTATGTCTTGAAATTCAGTCTTGTAAGTTCTCCAACTCCATTCTTCATTTTTAAAATTGCTCGGGTTTTGAAATTTTCCTTTGTCTTTGCATGTTCATTTTAGAATCAGCTCCTCAATTTCTACAGAGTCTGATGTTTTGATTGAGATTGCAGAGACTCTCTAGGCCAACTGTACCAGCCTCAACATCTTACCAATAATGAATTTTCTAGACTGTGGTCATAATGCTTTTGTCATTATTTAGGTCTTTTAGAAATTGTCTCCCTTTGTAAATTGCAGTGTATGGTGCTTACACACATTATCTGTTTAATGTATCCCTAAGTGTTTCAAGTTTTGATGCTGTTGTATATACTATTATCCCTTTAATTCCAATTTCCAAGTGTTAGTTGGAAAAGGGCACCTATTAAGGTTTTGTAGACCTCACCATGGGCCTTCCATCTTCTGCCATGACCAGAGGCTTCACTTCATCACAGGATTAGATCTGGGAAACGAAGCAAAATCAGACAAAACACTCAGTTACAATCTGTTTATATATTTTACCCTTTTCATTTACCTGGTAACAACTACCTCCTAAGAATAGCTAGTGACCACTAACTCATTATGTGCTGTTGGTGGAAGAAATACTTGTTGTTCTCCCTAGTTGGTGTGCTAGAAGTTGTGCTGTGGCCAGCAACATGCATGAAGTTGCAGATCACCAGGTGGGGAACCGGTGGGTAAAATGGATGGTTATTGGGTGTACGTGAATTGAGTACAGGAAAGAGAGGCTGGCTGGGAGTACTGAGAGGGTTCTGAACATTAGTGCTATAGTGGTATTAACATTTATATGGACAAACATACAGATAATATGATATTGCTCAGTGATACATTTAAATTTATAATTAATTTTTTGGGTTCTAATGAGCTCAAAAACTAAAAGTGCATACTTAAAAAATTAAGCACTAAATTTTTGTTTTTCAAAAGAGTTGAAGAAGAACATTTAGCCTATGCAAAGTATTTGTTGACAATTACACCCTGCTATGGGAACCACAGTGATATTAATGACTACATAGGAAAGAGAAGACAAATATGCTGAGGAATCATGAGAATTTACTTCAAATGGTAATAGTTGTATTAAGAAGAATGTGCCTGATGAATGTGATTTAATGTGCAGCTGCAGGTGCTTTCTGTATCACTCTGTGAAATATAATTTACCATTTAGATAAAATGACCATTTAAAATAGATTTTGTTCAATTTTTTATTTTAGATTTTCTTGTGCATGTATGAAAACTTAAACAGTAGCTGTGAATGTGCTGGCTGCATTAGCTGAAGAATATCACCACTCATTAAACTACAGCAGGTTTATCTCAGAATGTTCAGATCCTTCAAACAGAAAACTAGTTCATTCCAATAATGGATGATTTTTCCCCCCATCCAATTTACAGAATCCAAGTGAAAGCTTTGGATATTCATGCTGTCAAATGTGAAATATCTGATAATATGGTGGATGCTATTATAAAATTAGTTAAAAAATTCAGTATTCAAACTAAAATTACTTGATCTTACTCCACTACTTAAAATGGAGCTTAGCATCACAGGAAAACAAGATCGTTGCTAAATTAAGAAAACATACAGCAATGTGCTTGTATTCATCATGGCGAACACATAATATATCATTGTTCTTATGGTATCAATGGTAACAGAAGCAAGAGTTGTCAAATGTAAAGTTTTAAACACATACACAGTTTAGAATAGTTGAACTTTTTACGGGAGAAGCTCCTCTGCATAAAACAAAAAAAGTTTTATATGGCAGATGTACTTGTCATCTTTGCTGTCCACCATCAATCTTAGAAATGATTTGGGCTCTAAAAACTTTGGAAATAAATCTGACTGCTCTATCATGATACTTAGCTTTGGTTTTATTATGATTCCTCTAAATATTTTTTACATTTTATTCAAAATCAGTTGAATGGAGCACCAAAGACCATCAACTCTTAATGCTTTTTAGCAAATTGCAATTGTTCAAAACAAAACTTATGAATAAGAAACTGTGGTAATGAATCCTTATAAGAGCAAGGGAAGATCAGAACAAATGAAATATTAATCCTCAAATGATGTGCAAGATTTGAAATTGAAATTCTGTCATTGCACTTGGGAATATTTCAAAGTATGAGAAAAAATCTTTTGATGGAGCGCCTATTTTTAATGGAATAAATTTATATTCTGTACTTGAAAAGATCGAGCTTGAGTAATTCTATCAGTTTTAGCATTTATATTTTGTGAAAGATGTAAAGAATATATTAAAAATAAGAAAAACTTTCTTGAAGATTTTTATTCTGTAAACATGGTTCTTAAGAAAGATAGGCATTAATGGAGGCAAAAAGTCATATCTATAAATATTATTGGGCTGAAGAATTTACAAAGTTCAACATGAAAACATTAGAAATGAGCATATTCTCTTTTTAGCAGATTTTGTTTTGCTTACTTTGGAACCTAAATAGAGAATAATGTCTTAGTTAAATACGTTATAGTCTAAGAGTCAATTGAAAGACAGCAATTTCAAATGTATTAACTCTAAAAAAGCACATTTGAAGATTACAAGCAACTTTGTTAATAAATTAATAAGATCATATTGGAAAAATACATACTTCAGAACAATCCCTGTGATATGATACAAGAGACACATAGGTAATAATATTCTTCTTGTGCTGTTTTCAATGTATATTTAATTGAAACAAATTTGCTTCAGTGAACATGTGTATATATTTTGGTTTTAGAAAGAATTTTATTCATTTTTGGAAATGTTTTTAATAGAACTGTTTTATAAATCTAGCAATATAATGAAACAGAATTACTGACCAATAAATACATATTTCAGAAAGTATACATTTTAATTATTTTAACTTTATTTTTGTTCTCTAAATTTTCTCAGTTTGAATAATAAATTATATGGTCATTCAGCTCATTAGTTTAGCACTCAGAGATAATTGCCATTAGCAAATTGGTATATACCTTTCCAAAATGGCTATTTATTTTTAAAAAGTCTTCAGAGGTAATTTTCCCCTCACTACAAGAGTTTATTTGTCTTAAATATTTTTTAATACTTGCTAGAGGGTGTTTATAAATATAGGAAGAAAACATTACAAACATTTTGGTAAAATATTTCACATCTACACAATAAGTATTCAATATATAAAATCTGCTTAATGTAGTAAATCTTGTCTACCTTGTTTATGATGTCTCCACTGTATTCATTCCTGATTTACATTACTCTTTATATCATTATTATAATTATTTCCATAGTATATAGGGCAGGAATCATTAAACTATGGTCTGTATGCCAAATTGGCCCACTGCCTATTTTGTGAAGAAAGTATTTTTGGATCACAGCCACAACCATTTATTGGTGGGGACTTTCACACAACAACAGCATATTTTGTAGTGGTAATAGAGAAAAATAACCTGCATGGCCAAAAAACATGCATTGTTTTGATATTGACCGAAAAAAATTGTTAATCCTGGTCCAGGGGAAACGTGATTTTAAAAGTGTTCTAAGAAAGTTCAGTCAATGAGAACGGTACCTTGGACCTGCTAGATCTAACAGCCTGGGGCACAGTTGGGGGGGGGTCTTGGGTGTGGTATCTTACAGTCATCATTTAGCTATATAGTTTCACAAGGCAATAAAAAATCAAATCCACAGCTTTTCCCTTATTGTGGGTTTTTCTCAACTGAAATATGGGATGCCTTCACAGCAAATATGGGGAAGTGATAGTTGTGCAGATAGTATGAAAGCATCTGATGAAAAGTTTTGATTCTTTTTAATGAATAGATTACAAGTCTATAAAAACATAATTAGGTGTATTTTATTATTTGATTTGAACACTAAATATTTTATTGGTTTATGGTTTGTTTTTATTATATTGACAACATCTGTTAAAAACAAAATAAGATTCAGCAATGACATTGAAGAAAGAAGCTCCAGAACGTGATTCCAGCGTGGTTCTTTCTTATCTCCACCACTTAGCCTCTCCACAGGTGCACACATGCTTATGCACATGCCTGGAGCACACACATATCACACACAGGTGTACACATATGTAAAAATATGTAAATACCATTCTAAGTATAATTTATGTGAGCACGTGCCCACTGTCTATAACATGTTTTACTGTGTGTGTGTGTATGTATGTACATATATATACACACACACACAATACTGTAAGCTAGTTTAATTAACATATTGTGACTAGTTGTTTGTAAAAATACATTTTACAGCCCAGTTTTAATTTTTTGTATTTTCCCATTGTATATATACACTACAGTCTATTTAATCTATTTCTTAACTTGAGGAACATTACTTAATTCCATTATTTATTATTATAAACATGCTGTAACAACTATCTTGTAGTTACATTTTGCTTGTCATCCAAATTCACATTCTCTGAAGTTTCTAGAAGTGGAATTTATGAAACAAAGGAAATCCATATATCAATCATTAATTCATTTTTGATTGCTGAGTAGTATTCCATTTTGTGGCCACACTACAATTTGTTCATTCACTGTCTTATTCATGGACATTTGGGATGTTTTCAGTGTTTGTCTATTGTGATGAATAAGGCTGTGTAAGCATTCTTGTACAAGGTTCTCTGCATGGTTTCATCTAAGTAGATACCTAGGAGAGGACATGCTGTATCGTAAGGTAGATCTATGTATTATTTACCTGAAACTGTCAGCAGTCCCCCAAAATGGTTATATTATTCACATTTCCCCCAACAGAGGATGGGAGTGTCCTTTGTTTCACACCCTCACCCACTTTCTATTTTCTAGCCATATTCCGTGTTTGAAGAGGTCTCTCACTGTGTTTTCAATTTGCTTTTCCATGATGACTAATAATGTTGAGTCAATTTATTTGTTTTCCTGCCCAATTAAATATATTTTGTTGTCAATTGTCTGTTTGAGGCTTGTATCTATTTTTTAATTTGAGAACTTGGGGGGCATTTTTATAGGTAATTTGTTGGAGTTCTTTATTCTGAATACACATTTTCTGTCAGATGTCTGTGTGCTGCAGATCATTTTCCCAGTCTGTGGCTTATTTATTCATTTTCTTTTTTGCTGTCTTTTGATGGGCAGACATTGGGTTGAAGTCCAATTTGTCATTTTTCTTCTGGCATCATTTTTGTGTTGCGTCTGGTCCAAGCCTATCCCACAATCAGAGAAATAGCTTCTATATATTTTTCTAGAAACTTTATATTTCTGTTTTTTACCTTTTGGTTCTGTGATCCATCATGTTTTCCTATATGGATTGATTAAGGAGTTGACTACAAAAAATTCTGCTCAGCTTTTCTGTTACATAGCCTTTCTATGTAGGTAAGAAGCAAATGCTGATCAAGATAACTGGATAAGTGACACTGAATGTTGAGCTTTGGATAAAAAAAAATCCAGATTTCTAGTTGTTCCCAGGAGGCTTTATCCAAAGCAAGTTAGCCCAGTGAGGGCAGAGAGGAAGTCATCCACCTTGCTTACAGCGTCAGACTTAGGCTTAAGGTCGGGATCTCATATGCATTCAAGCCCAGGAACAGATGAAGCTCTCAGAACTTAATTACTTGGGCACAGTTTTCTTGTTCTAAAGAACAGAGAACTTAAGAAACAATTGCCTCCTGTCCTCCCCAACACACACACAGGCAAGACACAATGATGGGAACTAGACACACTAATGCTCTCATTCAAAAAGGCAGGAAGTAGAAGGCACATGATGGTCCTTTGTAGAAGAGTTCTGAAATTCATCTATGTACATATTGTCAGTTGGTGAATGGGGCTCAGTCTTGCTCTCTGGGAATGATTCTCTGCAACTCTTGGTTTTGCCCTCTGAGTGATACTTTCCTTTCCCTACAACATAGCCAGTATTGCAGCTGAGAAACTTGCGTAGTCTGCTTTTTGTCCATAAATGTTTGTTCTTATGAGTCTTAGAAGCACTTTTGTCTAGTTGAGAGTGTCTCTGAGGCATGCTCTTAGAAGCTTTTCTGTATAAGTGGGGTGCTAACTTAAGTCTTTCTCACATCTTAAGAAAACCTCTTACAGCCAAAGCTTGGATTCCTTGAGGCTGTGTTTTATTTGCAGTGCTCTGACTTTGATATTTTCCCTAAGGCTGTATCTTTTGAAACCATCGAGTTGCTTGGAAAGTGTGTCTCATGCCCTCCAAATTTGAATAGAAAACTGAATAATTTATTTTTTGGTTCATTGCTCTCCTCCTTCATTCTATTAAGGGCATCTAGAATGGGTCAGGTGGCATCTCCAACACTGTCCAGAAGTCTCCTTAGCTAGGTCATTGAATTCATTAAGTATATGTACCTCCTATTTTCCATGTTATCCCGGGTAGCAGTGTTGCCAAACTTCCTGCTACTGGGTAACAAGAATTTCTTTTCCTCTAGCCCCTCAAAGAATGTTCTTCACTTTTCATCAAGCCCTTTGATAGCCAACGTGACAACTCATCATGCTTTCATTTGTTGCCTGTTCGCCATGTTATACCATGCTGTATGCTAGCTATACCTTTCCTTTTACCACTTTGGTTACCGTATTCTGTTTCTGTGGACCAAACTAGGGGCTTAACCACCAGCCAGTTTATTATATCTCTCAAATTTCTGAGTCAGGCATTCAGTTAAGGCTTGACTTGGGTTTTCTTCTGATCAAGCTGAGATTGATAGAGGTCACTCTATAATATTTTGATAAAAGAACTGGCTAGGACTGTTGGCTTCATCCCCATCTCTACCACCTTGGCACAGATGGCTGGAGGCAGGACTCAGTTGTGAGTGTCTCTACACATGGGTTCCTCTACCCATGGTTTCTTTTAGCTTTAGGTTTAAAAAAAAGGTAAATTCTAAATACTTTATTAAAAAATGAAACATGATTTTGGCTTCACATGGGATCATAAAATGGTTTCATTGAGTTTTTCTTTAAAAACTTCAGTCATATAGGGTTGTGTGTATACTGAGTATTCTATAGGTAGTTTCCTTTGGAAGTGGTTCTGTAGGAGGAATTGATTTTAGAGCTTCTAGAATCTCAGCTAACATTCACTGAAAAGAAAATTCCAGCAGACACACCTCTAAAAAAATTTATTTATTTATTTATTTTTGGATGGTTCAAGCCTACTACATTAACACTCATCCAATACTCATTTTTAAAAAGTGGATCCAGAGCATGAGTTAATTATACAGCAGGTCCTTGAATACATATTGCTTTGTTAGAACATTGATGAGAGGCTGTGGAAACTTAATTCTTATTTATATCAATTAGCCTATAATAAAATTGGTTTCATCATATGTCTTTTGCTTAAACTTGTAGAATCTATCAATGATGTGATGTGAGGACTTACTGTATGGAGATAGAGAGAGACATTGGATGGGGAGGAGATGGAGAGGGACAGAGAGAAAAGAACTGCAACGTTTTAAAATTGTAATTGAAGAATAGGTCCATTATATTATGATCAGAGATTAGTTTAAGAAACAGTCAACTCAAAAGTAGTTAACCCTTCTTCCTTAATTGCATCATTTCAAAGAGAAAGAACACCCAGCTCTGATAAATTTCCTTAAGATCAAGGCCCACATTCTTTATGTCTACCTAATCTTCAGTGTTTGAAACAGTCATTTGCACATGTGACCATTTTTTCAGCATCTGTCTTAGTATTTCACTGGAGATTTCATTTGTGAGTCATTGAGTGGAAAGGAGGTGGACGAACTCATATCGTAGTATCTCATCATGTTTTCTCTAGGAGTTTTTTAATTAGTGTGATTCATTGATAAAGTAGCTTTGCTATTACCAATATTGCCAGGAGTATTTTTTTTTCCTCTCTCACTTCAAGTACATAAATCCCTTAAGAAGTTATTTTGAATGAAATTACTTTGAATCTGGACTGAGAAAGCTGAGGAAAAATCTACAGTACCTATTTTATGTTTATTTTGCATCACACATCACAGAGTGCTAAGAGGAGAGCAAATGCTTTCATTAAAAGGGTCAGTTTTCTTAGGAAAAACAATTGCTGTGTTTGCTAACCAAATCTAATGTGTTGCAAAGCTATACTGGGGCTTTAATATATGCTTATCTTCTTAAATGCCAACGGAACCAGCGGTAATTGTGACTGTATGTTTATTTAGTGTAATTGATAGAAATGTTTAATTAAATATTATGAAGGATAATTCTCTTGGTTTCTCTATCAGATAAATTGAAACCATGGGCTTCTGAGATTATATTCTTTTTATAATTAAATAAAAACACCCAAAGAACAAGAAAGTGGTGCTGCCATAAGTTCAAGATGTTTTAAAACATGTTGGTCTGTAAAAAGCCTGGGTAAGAACTTCCCCACTTGTTTCTTCTAACCACCTGCCTTCCTCCTTCTGTCCCTCCCTCCCTTCCTTTCCATGCATCTACAGTGTGAAGTGACTATAAGAATTAAAGAAAATGTTGACCTTTCATCAAAAAGTTTATGAACTGGTCATAAAGGATTAATTGTTTGATAAATAACACAGATAATAAATGCCACAGGGAAGAAGAAAGTGTATTATTTTTTCAAATTGAAGGGAAAAAACCCCATTTGAAGTGATTCAAGTTTTAAAATTTTTTCTGAAACACATAGACTACCTTCTTTGACTTTCATTTTAAATTCTCTGCTTGGTCAATAGATGGAAGATATTTTATTAGTAATCAAACCTTAAATAGACCCCATATCACAGCGTTAGTCATATCTCAGAGTCATGTCATCCTCAGGTTAAATACTCATTTCTGCACTAGTAAATTTTAGCAAATGAACATTAAATGGCAAAAGGTATGTTGATTTTTAAAAAGTATCTAATTTTTGACAAAATAATTCACACAAGTGTTTGAGTAGCAAACAATGCAAAAAGACAATTGAAAACTGCTGCCTCTTGTCCCTTACCTACCCATCCCCACGTCATTCTCCGGAAGGATAGTTTTAAACAATTTTAGCTTTTCCATCTGGGTTTACCTCTATGTCTTTAAATAACAAGATTATCCTACATACTTTTTATTTTTGCATGAGTTACTACACCAAGGATGACAATTTGGAAAGTTTTCCATTATGAACAACTAGTTGGTCTATTTTCAGAAAACAATAACTAGTTTTCACATAGTGATTTGAAAACTAAATTTATGCATCAACCTTTCTGAATAAAGTTGTGAGATGATTTCCATTGAGCAGACAACCAATTATTTCTGGGTGTCAACTTGTAGAAATTATTTGTGCAAAGTAAGAGATTAATGATGTCAGAAGTCCAGACATCTTGCCTTTATTTTGTTTGTATCATGAAAACAACAGTGAAATGCCAAGAGCTCTGTTTTGCTAGGCAAAAATACATTTTGAATGTGAATATTATACCCGAGCCACACTTGTCATCTTCACCTGACCGAATCCTTACAATAGTATACTCTGTGAAAATAAACCCGTATTTTACAGAGCACCAAGATCGAATTCCTTCGCTGGGCCATGCTCCCTACCTCCATGGGTCAGATTCTGGGAATCCTCATGTAAGATGCTTTAATTAAGTTTTACTGGTTTTCCTGTATCTCCTACATAATGCTTATTTTATCACTATGGTTTTTAAAAAATGTTTTTCCAAAATGGTGTTCTATGGCGTACTATTTCCAGGATGTGTAAACTAAAATTCTGTGGTCAATATGTTTGGAAACTATTCTACCTTTTGCTTCCCTTGATGATTCACAATGTGTAGAAGCATAGCAGAAGCTCTGAAAATTCCTACAGTGTTAAAAAACCCAAAACCACCAACATAAAAAATTTTTTCACTGTTTAAATCAATCTTTCTGCAGCTTGTTTGCATTAGACCATGTTTGCAATACACTTAAGAGCCTACACAAACCTTGATGAGCGGGCAGCCAGTTCTGGATGCATTGTCTCCTGCTACCCCTTTGTCTATAATATTCACCAACTTTTTTTACTGCTTTCTATGCAAAAATCTGTTCATCCTCAGAGATGGAAAGGTACATGGCTTTTGTGTGAGTGGGGACAGTGAAGGGCATTGTGGGTAGGGAAGAAAAATAAATTAATCTATATCATTCAACAAGCTTTATGTCAATATATTAGCTTCTCTTCTCAACTATATTCTATATGCACACAAAAAAGTTCAGCATAACAGACTTAACACAATTGCCCAACTTACCCTGAAATACTGGGTCTAATTCTAGCAATAACACCTTTGAAAAGACATTATGCCACTTAAGAAAATGATGTAGTAAAGATTTGTGGACTAGGGGTTACTGTATGAATCCAGAGTTAGAAATCAGAATTAGTCTAAGGAGAAAATGGACTTTCTGTCCAAATCTGGAAATACCAACTCAAGAATATGG